>OU426980.1:141697821-141960321 GCA_911387785.2 Aelia acuminata | reverse complement strand
AAATATTCATTTTTAATTTATTGGAGGGGCTCCTATATATTGAAAATTATAACCTTTTTTCATTTCTTTGATATAAGGGTCAAATGTTAACGAGGACAAACTATATGAAAAAATATTTGGCGTGTGTTGGTTTCTTAATTGTTAATTAATTGAGTAATACTTTTTTGAAGCAGGCCGATTATTAAAATAAGAGAAATTTCTCTTAAGAAAATATGAAAGGTTATTAATATACAATCTAGTTAGTGATATCTTAAAATCCAGTTATACTTTTCAGTATTTAATCGTTGATTACCAAAAAATTGTTCATCCTGGAGGAGAGATACAAATAGAAATAGAATATGGTAAAGTGGAGTATTATTATTACCACAAAAATTTCAATAATCCGCAAGTTCATGACTTTGAAATAGTACCTGATATTGTAGAAATCCATAAAGCAACAAAGATGGAAATGCTATTGGAAAAATCCTGGAATACTTAGATTAAATAACATATATTATATTAGATATCCATGTGAAAGAAATCCGAAAACGTTTTTTTTTTCTGTTAGTCCCCCCCTCCTACAAAATACAAAATGAATACATTTTTGAAATGCACCCTATTCGATAACATAATATTAGACACCTGGGTGAAAGAAATCCGAACACTTTAACTTTTTCAATATTATTGGGCCCCCCACTAAAATTAAAAATTGATATTTAAAAAAAAACACCGTCTTTGATAACATAATATTAGATCCCTGTGAGAAAGAAATCCGAAAAGGTTACCATTTTCAATTGACATTACCTACCAAAGAGCCCAGATGAAGACCTCAAATTTGGGTCGATATACTGACAAAATTAAATATGTGATACATATTAGTGTTATTTAGTTTGATCGCTCCCCCCCCCCCCCCCAATCATTTCCTCTTCATTATTCTTAATAATACATGGTCATGATATAGTATGCTTAGCTTGGGGGTTAAACCTTGGGGGTGAACTTGAAGAAGTGGTTGAATTTGACCTGGAAAAGTTTGAAATTGTAAATGGAAAAGGTTGAATTTTACTTGGAAATGCTATAAAAAGAAATTATAACCTAAATGATCAAATCAATTAACTCATTTTTATATTACCAAATAATCAATTAACTTTATATATATATATATATATATATATATATATATATATATATATATATATATATATATATATATATATATATATATATATATATATATATATATAAAGTGTTTTATTTACATTTTACAAAATAACAAAAGTAATTCTTCATAATAATTTACACAATACATGGACATTGTCCGTCTGCAGTAAAAGTTTTTAGTAGTAGGGTTAAATGAATAGTTGTATTATTTGTAATATAGGGGTTGATCCTCTAGTTTATTTAGGTTAAGTATATTTTTCTATTACAGTTTGTTGGAAAATTAGATTCGTGTTTGCAGTATCCAGTTATGAAATATATTTTTCAATTGATAATATAATTGATATTTTGTTTTTTTATTACAGATTTCGACTAAAAGAAATATCAAAAATGAACCTGATATTGACGTTGAAATGCCTTCTTGCACTAGCATCACTTATGATGCTGCTGGGAAACCAAGCATTTCTCTAGATGATGAGCAGGTATGATTTTAAATATTCCTTCCTGCAAAAAGTAATAATTTATTTGGCATTTTTATTATGATGGAAATTAGACCACCACCTAGTCATTGAATCCTTCTACTAGTCCTTTTATTATATTGGTTGTGTTGGGTTGTTTGGAAAATAATGCAGGTTTTCAAGTTTTCTTTTAAAACATTCTATATATAGTAATCTGTTTACTTTTAGGGGATTATTTATTTGTATGAGTGTCAACAGTTGCTAATCCTCTTCTAAATGACAATGTTTGTGTATCTCTATAGCATCTCGCTACTTGGAAATAATCCAGTCTTTCCTACGATGTCACGTCGTGAATTTCGTACGATTTTCTTTTACGAGTCTTAAATCCTGGCGAAACCATCAATTCTGAATCATATTGTAACCAAATTGTATGCCAAATGAAGCCATCCTTGGTCAATCAGAAAGGGGTCATTTTGTTGCATGACAATGCCCGACCACTTGTCTCACGTGTAACGTCACAAAAATTGTTGGAGCTTGGTTATGAAACTTTGCCACATCCTCCCTACTCTCCGGACCTCTCGCCTACTGACTATCATTTTTTCAGACACCTGGACCACTACTTGCAACATAAAATATTTAAGGATCGAATGGAATTAGAAAGTGCGTTTATTGACTTTATAAATTCTTAGAATTCTGAATTCTTTTTAGACGGTTTTAAAAAATTACCAACACGTTGGGAGAGATTTATTGAGAGTATGGGAGACTATTTTGATTAAAGAATACACTTATATAAGATACTTATTTTCTTTTTTTTTCTTTTAAAACCCAAATCCTGCATTATTTTCCGGACAACCCAATATTATATCAGTTATATTTTATTGTATTAGTTCTCTTGAGTTGTGGCCCTTGGGTTGTTTTGATTTATTGTGATTGGTTGAGAGATAAATTAGTCCAGGCAAAACAGGTTTTAGTCATACATTAAATCATGGGGTTTCAATGTTTTTTGAAAAATGATCATAACTCAACTCAGGAATTTTTTTTTAAAAATTAAAGTGGTACGTATAATTATAAGAAGGACAAATGCCAAATGGATAATAAATAAACCATATTGTAAAATGAAAAATAACCTTTCTTGCTAAAGTACTAAAATAAAATATTATCGAATGCAGAAAAAATATGGAAGGTTTTAGATTATATAAAGATTTTAGAATCTAGTGCAAAAATAAAACAACTTCAAATATTCTGGAATTATATTTTAATGTGAGCAATGGTAACTAGTTAAAATTAAAATAACCAAATGCACAATTTTGAAACACTTGAAGACACATTTAAAATTCTCAATCTCTCATAAGTTGCCTTTTAAGAATATTTCCATGTCTGCTTTCAGAGTTTCAGACAGCTCCTGTTCTCATGATTATTTTCCAGTTTTTGAGTATTACTTGCTTGAGTTAATATCTCAGTAACGATTGACAATAAATATTTATCATATCAATGCGCCAACTTTATTTTTTTAAAGGATTCGTAACATGAATGGATTTCAAAACTTGTAAAGTTTCAATCATTGCTAATTTTAAGGTCATAAAAAAAAAAAAAAAAAAAAAAAAAAGAAATACACACACAAACACAAAATATAGAAATTAAAACCATCAATTGCTTGGAAACAATCGATTGGCAATCAATAATTCCAAGCAATCGACCAATTGATTGCAAGAATCAACAATTGTCACCCCTATAGTTATCACAACTGATTAGCAAAATATCCAGAGCTATCTATTTGAGGTATACTGTATTTCAATAATACTTAACATGTTCACGCCGGGACTGTAACTCATGCTCCTCGCCCATTGGCGGCTGAGTTTAATGCTTTTCGCTCTATCGGAGGGGAGCTATTCCAGGACATTATGCCGTATTGGCAATTCAACAATAATAAAATAAACAATAAAAAATACTATCCTACTAGTTATATTTATAATACGATATTAATTATAATTATTATTAAAAAATAAATATTTATACGTTTATAGGTATATGGATATAAATATAAATAAATAAAAATAAATATAAAAATAAATGAATTATGTTAAATTTCATTATTTTAATTTTCAGCTCTATAGAAATTATTTCTACTTTCTTAACACTTTGGCTGCCATGTCACCTGAAATCAAGTAACTGTTGTTATTCTACTCGAGTAACTCTTGTCAGAAAATTAAATATTAAAATTGTGTTGAAATGAGAGCGTGACTCTCAGATATTCGTTTTTGCAGTCAAAGTGTTAAAGATCTAATTAATCTAATGGCCAAAGAGGCATTCTAGTGTGAGCCACCAGTGTTACACAACGGTGTGAATGTGTTAAAGTGGTATTATTGGTTGTTGTAACGTTTTCATTTAATGGAAAGATGTAAAGGTAAAATCCCTTTATATTGAAATTACATAAAGTCTTAAACCATGGGACAATCATCAACTGCTCCCTACTCTGGGTTTTTGAGCCAAAAATTTTAATTTAATTAGTGTCCGACCATACCAAATTTTTAGCCGAAACCGAAACAGAATTTCGGCCGCTGATCTAGTTTCGGGCCTTAACCGAAATCGAAACTTATTGACATGTGTACATATAATACATTTAAGTGCCTAATATGTCTAGTTTAGCAATTATATCAATGGGAGCTTATAAACTGACAGTAATTTGACTCAATTATCATACAATACGTGGGCTTGGTATAGAAGAGTGGTCAGACAGGTGTACTAGTAGGTTAAAGGAACGAATCCTGGCCCATACCACCTAGAAAGGCTGATTTCCGCCTTTTGGGAAGTTAGAGCATACCATACCCCTTAACTAGTAGAAGCCTAAAACTTGAAATATACTTGCAACAACAGGCTAAAAATAATTTAGGCTCAGAAGTTATTTAGTCTACTGAGTCAGTTTTATTTTCAAATTTTAGAGGATATTTATTTTATTTATTTATTATAATTTGTTTTTGGGGAGAACCGCATACAAATAGAGTTGGTCACAATAATAAAATATAAGAAGAAAAGGAAATAAGACATATTTAGCAATAAAAAAGAAATAAATAAAAAACAGATCTCACTATAAATGAACAATAGATGTAAATAAATGCAAAAAAAAAAAAAAAAAATGTCTACATAATCTTGAATCTATATAGGAGTTTACAAAATATTTACAGCTACTAGTTTCATGGAAACGATAATAGACGTGTTTCTCTCTTCTCTTTTAGCGGATATAATCTAGTTTAAAAATGTATAGACTAGTTTTTTTTTGTCGAAAAGCTGCTTATTCATGGTGAAAACGGAAAAAAGGTTTTGGGAATCTATATTTTTAGTGATCCGGGGGGGGGGGGGGGTGCGAAGGTCGAAAAATTGGTTTTGTTGTTGCCAACACGTAAATATTTTTTTTACACGTTTTTCACTGATCAGGTGCATTTTTCAAGGATCAACTTCAAATATTTCCAAAACTGATTGGTGATTTTTAATGAAGAATACTTATTCCAGATTTTTTATGATGGCGTGTTTTCTTTATTTTTGGCCAATTAATCACCAATTCACTTGGAATTCTTACTTTCATGTGTGCGACTTGTAATATAATAATAAATTAAACAATTACTGTCAACGTAAGTATGCTTTGTTTCCTAGACCAATTTGCTCTTTGAGTTTCTTTATATCTTCTGATTCTCTGACTATCTACCCTACCTTTCACTTATAAAATATTCAGTTCTTGAGACTATATTGTTCAACAGAATACCAAGAAGGGGACCAAATTAGTCTCAACAATACATTTTTTTATTTATAAGACGTTTCGGCTCTTATGAGCCATCTTCAGTTCAGCAAAACAGGCAAACAAATCATTTGAAGTCACACACCAGGAAGTTGGTATCTGCCCTGTGTTTACTTTATTGTTCTCTTTAATTGCAAGAAGAAAATATGCCTTATTAAAGTTTCAATGTACCAGGGCTAGGATGGCTGAATTGGCTAAGATGCTTGTAATAGGTAATTAAAGTTCAACAATATTGAGTGTGATTGTTACTTGGATGGGTGACCACTAAACTTTGGCGAAGGCCACGCAGCCTATCAGAGTACTCTCACAAATAAAGAATATTAACAAATGAAAAAAAAAAAAAAATAACCAAAGATTTTCAAGTTGAAAATTTAGTTGGGATTTATTATTTGTATCATGTTTTCATTATAATCATCTAGTTATAATTAATAAATATTTATTATTGTTTTTTTTTTAGGTGTCTGAGTCTATTCAGATTGATAATATAATTAAAGAATGCAGCAGTAACCTTGAAACTCAAGCCATTACAGACACATCAGAAAATGTATGTACTTGTTTATTTTTATTTTTTTTTTTTTTTTTTTTTTTGTGTTATGTGAATATATTTTTAGTTTAATTCATTTTTTTTTTAGTTCATTTAAATTTAAATGTTTTAAAAAGTTTTGAAAAATATTGATAAAAATTCAATCTCTAAATTTCTATTTAACTGATGCAAAGGCAATATTTTTATATTTGAAAATTTCTATGTATTTTAAGAAAAAGTAGATATGAAAGCTAAGATCAGTTGGTTTATTTCATACAATTAATCAATCTTCAAAAATAAACTAAGAGTGTATCAACTTCATAACTTATTTAACCTTAACGGAACATAACCATAGAAAAATAACACATCAGTAAATTGCCTTAAGTCATGGCATTGCAATTTGTTTTGAAGGCATTAACTATCAGCATCATTTATATTGAAGCTCCTTCTTAAACATACAGCATGGAATGACATTTCAACAATGTCTTGGTCATGAGCATAACTGAGCAGTTGAACAGACTGATTAAATATAGAAAAGTTCCTCAATGGTTTGTCAAGTGCTATGTTGAAGAAGAACTCCGCCTACTATTTATCAGTTGCTGGTCCCAAGCCCGGATAAAGGAGGAGGGACAGAGTAGGTACACCTCTTAAAAAGAACCAGGGTTCAGCTGGCCCGGCTGATAGCACCCTGTTGGATCCCCTGCCATAGAGAAAATGGACTGGTCCTCCAGGTTGGGGGTTAAGTGCAGGGTCCACTCCCTTCACCTGTCAAAAAAACTGAAAGAGCCTTAGAACATCAGACTGATAACTGGCAACAAGAACGGCGAGGAAACGGACTTAAGTATATAGTCACATGGAACGTGAGAAGCCTTCTAACACTTGGTTCAGTGAAGGAAATAGAGGATGAACTGTGTTTATACAGAGTTGACATAGCTGTCCTACAGGAAATAAGATGGAGAGAAACAGAGATGACTAAGGTGAAGGAGTACACCATATTCAATAGTGGTAACAGCAGGAATATCTTGGGAACAGGGTTCACAATTAAACTCTCTCTGACACTCTCATAGGATTTTTCGGAGGTCACCTAAGACACTGTTCCTCCCCTGCTTGGTGGTCTCCCTCGAGCTCTCACTCCTTCTGCGTAGCCCTAATACTGCACCTTGACGGTTCTGCTATCATCCATTCTATGGAGGTAACCCAACCACTTTAAGTGTTTTATTCTGACATAGTCCGACAGCTTTATGTCGCCGTAGAGGGAATATACTTCTCTATTTTTTCTAAGCCGGTATACCCCATCTTCTTTTACAGGTCCTAGAATACTTCCAGCCAAACTGCCTCTTTATATCCTCATTCCTTAATTTATCTCTACTCCACTTGCTTGTTTGTTTAAAATACCTATGGTGTGAGTAAATTATTCTGGGTACAGCCTTCACTATAACGAGTAAATAATCAGAATTCACATCTGCGCCTCTGTATGACCTCACATCATTGATTTCATTGAAATACCTACTGGAGACTAGCACATGATCAATTTGTGTAAATATTCCGCTTGGTGAATGCTTGTTTTGTTTGTGCTTGCCTTTGTGAGGGAATATTGTACTCATCACAACCAGGCCTCTGGATTCAGCAAAATTTATCATTCTTGCTCCGTTTTCATTTGTTTTGCTGTGCAGACTATTTCCCCCTATGGTAGGCCTGAAAAATCTTTCTTTTCCCACCTGAGAATTAAAGTTCCCTAGCACTATTTTTATACCAGAGGAAGGGCTGGCTGCCAATGCTCTATCCAGCTGGTCATAGAAAAAATCTTTTTCTTCCTTACTCTTCTCCTCTGTAGATGCATGGACGTTTATTAGGGTCAGATGGCATTTCTTGCCTCTTAGCCTTAATTTACAGAGTCTCTCAAAGAGCAAGCTTATATACCAACTATTGCACAAAGTAGGCACAATGAATGTAGTGAAAATTGGTTACGAATGGTCGATTTCGCAATATCTAGAAACATTAGAATAAGTAGCACTTACTTTGCACCCAAGGAAATACACAAAGAAACAAGGGTATCGCCTGATGGACAAACCAGGAATCAAAATGACTATATACTCTTTGATACAATGATGTACGCAGTTTCAGAGGTGCTGATTGGGACTCAGACCATTTTATGGTAAGTATAAAGTACTAACAAAAATTAGCAATGAGGAGGCATGGTACAGCCCAGAAAATGACGCTGCAAAATCTAGAAAAAATAAAAATTCCAGAATTCGCCGAATGTGTTGAAGAAAGTGTAACAAGAAAATTCCAGGAATACCAGGAGCAAGACACAACAGTTGAGGGAAAATGGAAAAAGATAAAGCACACACTAAGAAAGGTTGTAGAAAATGTGATAGGACTAAAACCCACTGGAACATAGAACGCCTGGTATGATGAAGAATGCAAAAAATGGAAAGAAATGAGGCAATAATGAAGTTGCTACTACGGTGAATGAGAAGAACTGTGGAGGAGTGTGATCAGAAAAGAAGGATAGTTAGATCATTGTGCAGGAAGAAAAAGAGACTATGGGAAACCAGAACATTGGAAGCAATCGAAGAAAACTTCTCGGCCAAGGAATCGAGGAAGTTTTACATGGGGGTGAGGAAATTCAAAGTGGTATTCAAACCCCAATTAGAAATGTGTAAAGATAAGGAGGGAAATACCATTGGAGATAGAGCAGCAGTGCTTAATAGATGGGTGCTTTTTGCTCAGAGGGATATAGATACAGCTATGCCGGTCCAACTCAGAGACACACCCAAGAAGATGCAGATGATGTCCTCCCACCAGAGAAAGAAGAGATAGCTGAAATAATTCAGACACTCCACAATAATAAGTCTCTGGGATTAGACCAGATCTAAGGAGAACTAATAAAGTATGGTGGGATTGCAATGATTGATTAAATGTACGACCTGATCTTTGATATCTTGATGAATGAAAAAATGCTCCAGGAATGGAATAAGGCATTGCTATGCCTCATATTTAAACAAGGTGGCAGACTCGCTTGCAAAAACTATAGAGGCATTGCCTGCTTAGTGCTGCCTATAAAGTATTATCCGTGACAATCCACAATAGAGTATTCGTATGGATGGAAAGATTGGTTGGAGAGTATCAAAGTGGTTTCCGACCTGGGAGGTCTACAACAGACCAAATATTCTCCCTGAAGATAATGCTACAAAAACAATATGAATCTGACATCGATTTGCATCACCTATTTGTGGATTTCAAAGAGACCTATGACTCAATGGATAGAGGAGAACTAATAAGGAAATAGATAGATAGATGTTGAAGAGGAGGAAGGTCAGGGAATCACCCTGCTGCAGGCCTTTGCTCGAGAAGAGATTCCAGCTTGAACTCTTACATGGCACTGCATTTGATCTATTGTTTCATGGCACATTCTCACCAATTTACTCTGGACTCATAATTCCCTCATAGACACATAGAGCTGGGTTCGGCGTGCACTATCATAGACATTTGTGAAATCAACAAATAGGTGATATGTTGGTGTCTTATATTTGTGAGCTTTTCTTAGTACCTACTTTTATTTGGCATTTATTGTTTTTAAAAATTTCCTTTATTAAGTGTATGATATCTTTACTTATGCCAGCTAATTCCAAAGATTTCCAAAGTAGTTTTCGAGAAACACTGTCGTAGGCTTTTTCCAGGTCTGTAAATACCATATCAACTCTCCTAGCTTTCACTGCTTGTTTTTCCAGCAATTGCCTGAGCGTAAAAATGTGGTCAATGCATTTTCCTGCTGTAGACCCACATTGCTCCTCAGATTGAAAAAATTGGGCTTCTAATTTATTCTTTAATACTCTGCCAAGTAGCTTCATAATAGGATTTGTCACACATATGCCTCTATAATTGCCACAATCTTTTTTATCTCCTTTTTTGAATATAGGTTTGAGGTATCCCAATTTCATTTCTTGCTGTATATTGCCTCCTTCAAGTATATGATTGATAAGGTCGGTAAGCAGCATAGTTACTTCCCCACCTCCATACTTGAGCAGTTCGGCACATACACCCCCTGGGCCAGCTGCTTTTCCATTTTTTAATTTTTTTATTTCTGACTCAAACTCCTCTTTGGTGATTTGTAGTGACGTAAGTGTATAGGGACCCGTTTCTTCTTCAGTAAATTCTGGCCTACTCTCTTTCAACAGGTTACTGAAATGGGCAGTACAATCACTCATTTGTATCAAAGTTGTATTATATTTTGTTTTTAATATATTAAATGTATTTAATTGAAACACTCTTATGAGATATCTACCTGCTCCTTCCGTTACTTTTCTGGCTAAGCTATAAATAATCCAACAGCCTTACCCAATTTAATGTATGTACTGTTATTTTAAAATGAAAGATTTATTCATATAATGATTTATAATGTTTAGATTCATAAACTATTCATTTTGTAATATTTCTATGGATGATTACTCATTACTGTTTTTAATTTTGTTTTAGATTTTGCCTTCAAATCAACCAGTACTTCCAAGCAATGAAATCAGGGATGACAGCTTAAGCAACATTGTACCTGGAAATGAGATAGAACCATCTATTTACAAAGAACCTCTCCAATCTCTTTCCCTACTTTATCATCAGATAAAGGGTTTACATGACACAAGGATTGATTTGAATCAAGAAAGTTGTGTTGAATTTTGTGCCAAAATTTTAAAAATCAAATCCAATCATCGCTTACTCATAAGTGAAATTGAAAAAGGCAATTTAATTAAATTTGAACAATTAGTTATTTGGGGAAGAAATTTAAAGAGAAATGTAAAAGATCTGATCAATGAGGCCAAACCTCATGGTTGTAGATTAGATGAAGCTCAAAAATTTGTTTTTAAGATGATGCGTTCTGAAATCAAATACCGGCAGCGTTTAGCTGATAGCAACGAAACATATATTTTTGATGATATTAATCATTTTAAATTTCATTGTATGGCTTGTGATAGAAGGTAACATAATTTTAATGAAGTATAAATTATAAATGTATATATATTTTTTTTAATGATCACTTTTTGTTTCTGCTTTTAGGGATGATAATTTGACATGGTTGGTCGCCCACCTTTGCAGAGATACTGCAGAAATGATCTATATGTGTTGTTTTTGTGGATTTTTATTTTTTAACAACGTATGTTCGCTAATTTACCATGTTCTCTTGGATGTATTGGAAGGACCAAAGAAAGAATACTGTGTTGAATGTCAAGGATTCTTTCCATCTGTGGCTAATCATTTGATGGATATGGAAGGCTCTTGGAAAGTCAGTTGCAAAAATTGTAATTTCATTTCTTTATCCCGATGCTCATTATTAATACATCAAAAGTATCACAAAATGGAAAAACATCATGCTTGTCCTGAATGTGGTGCTTATTTTGTTTTTTTTGAGTTATTAGAAGATCATTTAAAAAACATTTGTTACTTTTATGCAAAGAAAATAAGACACATTTGTCCTGTATGTGCCATTATATTCAGGGATAAAGAATCTTTAAGTCGACATTTAATCAGTATTCACCATCAGAGGTGGATAAAATGCATTCAATGCCATGTGCTATTAACTAGTAGAATCCATTATCTTTCACATCGAGCGCAAAATCACCCTGAAACACCTTGTACTTACCATATATGCCATACATGTACTTTGTGTCCAGGGCGTGAGTTTAAAAGCTCTGCTGCCCAACATCATATGAAAAATCATGCAGAAGATGTGATAAATGTGATGATTTTGTATGTCTGCGATTGTAATTATTACACCATCCATAAGAATAACTTCATTGAACATAAAGCTCAAAATTGTGAGGCTAAACCCAGTTTTGGAAAATGGGACAATGATCATGAAATGAAAATCTGCAGCAGTTGTAATGATGTCAAGTTCGTCAATCTTTCACAACCATTTGTTTGTGAAACCTGTGAATTATCAAACAGTCCTGAATCTAGAATGAATTCTCTAACTAAGACTTATGAATGCAAAGTTTGTAAATTGTTTCTCATTTATAGTTGGGAAGCAGTTATAGAACATTTTTTTTGCTTTCATCCTAATATATCTGTGCATAAATTTCCTAACTGTGTGAAAAGTACTTATATTTCTGGATCAAACACAAATTGGATTTCTAGATCTTCCAAATGTACTAATTCTCTCCTAAACTTCAGTAATGACAAAACACCGCCTATATTTTCACTTCCAGGCAATCGGCAGACTGCTTTTCTTGGAAACCCAAAGAAAATGTTATATACTTCCAATAATGTAACAAATTGTAATGTTGTCAAAACTCAGCTTGCTGGGAAAAAACATCCTATCAAGAAAAAAAGTAAAGCAAATAATGTTCCATTTTATAATAGCCTTTCTCATTTTATGGCTTCAAATTCAGCATCATCCAGTAATCTAGTAAGAATGGAGATTCCAAAAAAGAACACTGTAACAAACATGAGTGACATTCCATCTCTGCCACTTAGCATCAATGATGTATCAATGAGCAGGGTAAAACAGTCTACTTTTGTAGGCTGCTCTGTTTCTGGAGAAGTTAGCCATACTTTGCAAGCTAATGATGTACGTGTCAGACAGGATAATTTATCTGTTGGTATAAAATCAAGAGCTAATTCAATTCAATGTGTTTCTTTATGTCAAGCTGAAAAAAATGATCCAAACTCTTCAGTTAACCTTTTGTGTGGTAGGAATGGTGTTATGGAAGAAGGAAATACACTAAATCAATGTGATGTAAATTTTACGGACAATGCCTGTTATTCTCTAAATAAAACAACTAAATCCTCTGATGAAATTGCTTTTAAGGACAATATTGCTTATGCCAAAAAGACAATTGATACTAACCATTCTGGCAAAACAAATAATCACTCTAAGCAAAGTATAAATAGTATCTCATCTGAGGATTTAATTAAAACTAATACTGAAATAAATTTACAAACAAATAAATCCCTGGAATGCAAGAAGTGCCAATACAAATGTAGTGAAGCTGTAGAATTAGTGAAACATTTTGTTGATGTTCATTACATCCAAAATACTTATCAATGTATGGAATGTGGAGATTGTTTTGCTAACTTGAAAAATAAGATAAATCATTTAAGATCAACTCATAAAATTGATACTAAATGTTATTTAGAACCTGATTTTAACAGACTTGATACTTGCAGGTCACAATTTAGGTGCCCTGTTTGTTTGAGAGGATTTTTAAGTGAGCAGGACAAAAACCTCCATATGAGGTGCCATGGTATGGCATACCTTAAATCAATAAGATCAAATTCAAAAGAAATGTGAATTATTATTCTATATACAGGCCAACATTAGTTTTGGTGCCAGGGTATTAAAAGCTGATTTCATTTGACTTTGGTCCCCTAAATTCAAATATCCTATCAGTTGGTGCCTAGGAGTTTAAAGTTCTAAGATAAAATGGATTAGAGAAATTTACATTTTATGTTATTTTAGATCAAATCCAGGTATTAAAGGTAAAAATTAAGCGTGAAATTTGTATGGTAAATTACACAAATATTATTAAATACAAATAGTATCATACAAATAATGTAGTATATTCTGATTGTAATATTAGTATACACTAATATTATTATGTACAAAATGCAGTTCAGAGCAGAAAGTCATCAATGGAACAAACTTTAATCACTTTATTACTCTTGTTGCTCTCAAGGGATTTGAAATTTTCAAGTATGTTGTTTACCAGTCCAACATGGTGTTTTGTTTTTTTGTTTTTTTTTGGCCAAGAAATTTTTTTTTTTAGCCTCATTCAATGCAAATCAAGCAGCATTGGAGGAAAGGTGATTTTCTCTCATTCAACTATGGGTTCGTTAATAGCGTTATTTTCTCCTACGAATTTCCTGTCCGACTGTGACAACTCTTTGTAAACTCTTGTCTAACCCTGCGGTATGTTTTGTTTTTGCTCTTCCTGAGGCACAAGAAACATGGACATTTGGTTTGGCCACTTAGCTCTCTGAGGAGAAAATTTATCATTTTTTAGTGACAAATCACATATTGATGTTCAAGGCACCTTATCTTACCAAAACATGTTTATAATGGTTTTTTCTTTCATTGTCGTTGAGTGAGCAATTACTATTGAACCACCAGTATTTGTTCCAATTTTGTAGAGGAACACCTTTCAATAAATTGGTGCCAATCATCTGAGAAAATATTAACGAATATTCATTTTTTCCAGAAGTCATCTTATATCATGACTAAACACAAGATTTTCTTTTGATAAAAAAAGGTAGCAGACCCTTTTCTCTTGAACAATAAAAAGTAATTTTGGTTCCTCGTTCCAGTAAATTTTGGAAGTCAAGCTGGAAGTCTTTACTTAATTCAGAAGCTTCTTGTGACAGGTTAAGATCTCTGATGAGGTTTTTAAACTATAATTTTTTTTTACATAATTACCTCAAAAATAAGGCTGATAGAAAAAAAAAAAAGATTTCATATTTAGATTCAGCACCCCAAATATATCCAAAATCAGTCCCAAAATCCTTGGCACTAAAACATTTTTTTCTATTGTAGGCCCATATTATGTACGTATAGGTTAATATTTATGTAATGTATAGTTTTTTAACGTTTACTTTTATGCATCTATGGCCTCTGAAGTATGTTCCTATTTTTCTATGTTGCATGTAATAATTTTTATTGATAATTTAACACAGTGAAATGTGTATAAGTAAATATACATACTTTATGTATTTATATATATATATATATATTCAAAACTTAAGATTTCAATTTTTTTTTATATTTGACTGCCATTAGAAATGTAAAAATTCCTAATTTTGATATTTTATTTTATTTGATATTACAATTCATTACCTGTAATGAAACACTAATTTTCTTCATTTTTTTTTAATTAAGAAATAATGCTTAATTTGATGTATAATCAAATAAAGGTATTTCCATTAATATTTTTTCTTTAAACTAAGTACCTGTTATAATGAATACTTTAACATATAAGTATGTCATGTAAATAAACAAAAAGATCAGTTGTATATAAAATAATCAAATTATTTTATCTAAACTTTTAAAAGTTTCTTGAAATATGTAGTCAAATACTTCAAATTATACTGAAATGACGTATAATATTTATACTTCTTAAATATTTTTGTAATTGTAAAGATATCATAGTCTTTTTGCACTTTTAAAAGCTATATATTTCCAGTGCATGATATGTTTATAATGATTGATACAAATGCTACTTAGATTGTTTTAATTTTTTCCATAACCTAATTAATTATTAATGTTAAAATTTTGATTAAGTCATGAATTTTGGCATCATTTAGTTACCATTTTGTAATAACTATTTATATTACTTTATTTTTTATATGTATTGTGTGGAATCTATGCCTTATGTCGAATGTTGAAAATTATGAACAACTTGACTTTTTCTTGTTTTATTCAATAAATAAAAAATAAAGATAAATAGTACTTACCATTTATATGTCAATAAAGTTTACATTATTGTTGTCATTTTTACCAGAATTATTTTATCTTTTTGGAATGAAAGAAATATTACATGCCCCGGGATGAACCCTCCACTGACAAAACCAGAAATCTCTGGTTCCCAGAGATCTCAACTACAATAATACGGACAAAAAATGATTTATTCCTTCTGTATTTTAAAAGTCATACCATTTATTTTCTTTTAATACATTTTAAAGTTATTAAATAAATTATATTTTTGTAGAAACTACACATTTTTTTATTTTAGTCTATCTAAAGGCACAAATTTAGAAGTGTAACCTTGGTATTCTAACCATGGTGGGAAGATCGAGATTCATTCAGTGGGTCGGTCACCAAATGAAAGTCAATGCGCCCAGAGCGGATTCAAATGCAACTAAAAATGTACTTACTTTTAACACATGTACTTTATTTTGAATGTATGATTATTTTTCTAAGATTGCAACCGATTTGTGGGAAAACATCCCCTCATAAGAAAGATGAATGAAGAAAGATGATAGGTAAAGCGGATAAATGCTCCAGATGTTGCAGCATACTTCACATAATGAAGGAAAATATATCTATTAAAGATTAAACTAAAAATCAGATCGGAATATTTTTTTTCTTGATTAAAACAGAAAAAGAAACTGGTTAAAACCATGATTATGTTGCAATGATGGCAGACTGTAGGTACTGCTCTATTATCGTAAGGACAGTAAAACTTTGATGTTAAATAATATGGCATGTAAACTCTATTATTTATTATTATATATTTAAAATTTAGTAGATTATAAGGTTTTCGCCTACTCTGTTTTTAGTTAAATCCTGGTTAATTTGTCAAAGGTCCACGAATTACACTACATAATTATTTTAACCAGGGTTTAAAACATTATAACAAATTATTTGGTAATTTTATTTTGCGAATAATTATTTGCTTTGATATTAAATTTAATCAATTATTTTATATTTCTTAAGCGATATAACATTGAGAATAGGGAATCAGCACCTACTTAAATTCTAATTATTGTGATGAAAATTTCATGATCTTTGGCTCAAATTTTAATGATAATAAATAACTTTGAGATAAAATTATTTTCTGTTAAATAATTTTTTTATAATAAATAATAAAAAAACTGTTAAATATTAACAATTAAAAGTAAAATGGTTCTTCTAGAAATTGTCTATACACAACAAAAAGTTCTCACTTTTGGCTTATTGAAATCTTATAAGTCTAATTCTAATCTCTGAAAGATATAGTTTCAAATATAGCTCCCATAGTTCAAAGCTATGTGAATATTTTGAAAACTTGACTTTTATTATTTCTTTAAGGCGATTAATAACCGTTAACAGATACTTAAAGTCCCAATTTATCTAATTCAGGTAGTTGCTTGTTTAAAACTTCTTCAACATTGATTTCGCTGAGCATATGCTGAACGGCGAATTTTAGGGGTAGTTCAATAGCATCAACTATAATATGCCTGATGAGATCGGGAAGGGTATTGACAACAGCTTCAACGAGGATATCGAACGGGCCGGTCCCTTTCATCTGTACCTTAACCTTCCCAACGTTTATGTCTATATCTTCCAATATCGGATGCTGGCTTACGTTCAATGACTGGTTGATGATACCCCTTCCTTGTACATAGTCAACCGTAAAATTCGTGCGTCCTACTCTTTTAAACGATTTTCCAATGGTTACGCTCCACATGCATTTACCTTTTAATTTAGATGTTGCCAAGTGCAGACCTATCTGAATCGTTCCAGAATCCATTGACAAAGATACTTCACCCACCCTTCGGAAATCAGATAGTCCAGTCAGAACTAGGTTAGTAATATTTACCTGAAAAATACTATCATTTTTAGGCATATATTTGACCCCATAGTTATCGAGCTGGTATGGGTCATAACCATTTTCTTTAACGTATTTTCTGGCTTCTTGTATAGCAAGTTCTAATGGTGGCGTGGTACCTGTTTCAGCAAACCTCGACCCTATAGTTTTAATTTTTTTATTCACGTCTTCTCGCACTCTTTCGTTAATTTCTTTTAAAATTACAGGCTTTACAGCATCGAATAAGACAGGTCCCGCAGAGGCTACAACACCCTGCAGCAGTGAACCCATAACACCCATGTTTCCAAATCTAACCCGAGAATCCATGAAAGTCATATCCATCTCCGAATCTGATGCTTGGAGGTTCCCTTGGGCGTCTCTCACGAGAGCAGCAGCTCCACTTGCCTCAACGTAACTCAATGTGACATTGAAAGGTCCTGCCACCTTCTTAAACCATGTATTCGCTGTATAGTTGCCAAGAATCACCAATTTATTCATGTAAACAGCAACATAAACCTACAACACATCAAATAAGTTTTAGGATTATAGACAAAACAGCATATTAAATATATGTTAATAATATTGCTGAGTTCTTACAAGTTTTTATTATACCATTAGGTTAATTATACATTTATTTGAGTGCACGGAAAATATAGTTACGCCTACCACAATCGTAGTTCTACCCTGCACGACAGTCGTTCATTTTCAAGCTGAGGTCGCTTCTTATTAGGTCATACTTTTGTTTTTTAATTAAAGAGCAGAAAAACTATGTCGAATAGAGAAAATATTTACGAGTCTATCTTTTAAGTTAAAAAATGTATATAAGTACCTGCATCTTGTCTAAGTCGGTGTTGACATGTTCGATTGTGTAGTTAGATAGGCCGTATACTTTCTGGTTGGTGAAGGTCATATCGAAACCGCTAAATGACTTCTTCATGTTGGGCAAAGACATCGGGTCAGGCACTGAAGCATCGGGTACTGTCACAGTTCCATACTTCTTATAGTGGCTAATTACCGCTCTTATTTGGTCACTTAGTTTTTCCATTCTCTGTGTTTTATTCATTGGGGCTTTTTCAGGTGCCTCAGTCGTTGTGCGGGTAGTTGTAGTCGACGTCTTGGAATCTTCATCGTTATCGAATGATCCAAGAATGTCGATGAACTCAGTTTCAGTTGTTGTTTCCGCATTGGTTACTAAATTTTCTGTTGTAGTCAATGCAATTTCAGATGTTGCCGAGTTTTCAGTTGTCGCATTCGTTTCTGAGATTGTTACTGTCAATTGAGTACTGCCTTTTGATTGTGTTGTTTCCTCAGTTGTGACAGACGGTGTCGTTGGATTACTGGTACTAATGGTGGTGGCGTTTTCGTACACTTCTGTGACAACAGTATTTTCTATTACTGTTACAACATTATTTACACTGAAGTCTTTTGTCGTTGTAGTTGGGGATTCGACGGTCGTTGTTTCA
The DNA here is from genome assembly GCA_911387785.2 of Aelia acuminata. Taxonomy (NCBI): domain Eukaryota; kingdom Metazoa; phylum Arthropoda; class Insecta; order Hemiptera; family Pentatomidae; genus Aelia; species Aelia acuminata. The sequence continues at coordinate 141,941,677 of OU426980.1, read as the reverse complement.
TTACCTGGGAAAAAAAAGGAGTTATATAATTATTTCGTTTTTTTTTTTATTTTTTTATTCGCTTATTTCAAAGGGACTACTGACTCCGTGAACACGGAGGCGTTTACAAGTGATCCTGAATTTTAGATATTTATACAAAGAATAAATAAGTAATAGTATCTGAAGCATTCGAAATTCGAACTAGTTTTTGCCTGTCATTCTCCCTATCCTTTATCAATTCTACAACTTTTCGCTCCAAAGTGCCACTTTCCCTCGAAAACTGCCCTGGAAAAACCTCCAATTCAGAAACCCTCAACGATTTTACGTCCCGTCTCCATATTATCCAACCAATCTAAACCTTTGGAACTTTTAGTTCAGTCACTATGATCCCAATACCTCAAACGAAATAACCTTATTAACCATCTTCAGTCTGGTTTCAGGCTTGAATACTCCACTCACTCCGCTCTCATTAAAATATCCCAAGACCTACACAGCTATAGACCAAAAGAAACTCAGCATCCTTATTCTCCTCGACTTCAACAAAGCCTTTGACTAAGTGGACCACAATATCCTCCTAAGCAAACTTAAAAACATCCACATGTCTTCTAGTGCCCTACTATGATTCCAATCTTTCCTCACCGGTCGCTCCCAATATGTTGTAGCCCCCGGAAAACCTCCTTCAAAGCCTCTACCTTTTCCTAAGAGCGAACCTCAGGGTTCCTCTTTATCCGCCACCTTTTTTCTATCTATATCAATGACCTCCCATCGTCCATCCAGCCGTGTGATGACGCCCAGATTTATGCCTCCTTTGATTCCGCTGAATCCTCTGACGCCATCCTAAAACTCCAGGAAGATATTGACAGAATATGTGCTAGGGCAAACCTCAACAAACTCACTCTGAACGCCAAGAAAACGAAAGCTATCAAATCAACTCCAGTCCCTCCAAATCTAGTCCTGAACAACTCACCTAGCTCATTCCATAATTGTGTTAAAATCCTTGTCGTTTCCTTCGATCAATCCATCTCTTGGAACTACTCTTACTTTCTCTACCCTGAAACAGTTCAACTGAATACGGTACCCCCTTCCATTCAAAACCCGTCAACTCCTCGGCATCCTCTCTCATCTTTAACCATTTTGACTATGGCTGTATGGTGTACAGTGGACTGTCGTGGAAACTTGGAGCCAAACTTAAACGCCTAATGATTTGTTCAATAGGTTTTGTCTTAGGGATCTCAAGAGATACGCATATAACTCAGTACTAGGCAAAGTTGAAGTGGCTCTTCCCCTCCTAGTGCCGTAAGTATCCCTCCTATATCCTACAGAACCTGCAATTTAAATCCTCCAAATCTAATCTCCAAATATAATCCCGTCCAATCAGATCCCGTACGTCCTATCTCTATCCTCAACCCCGTCGAATAATACTTTTGAAAAATCCTTTGTAATGCAAGCATTCTCCCTCTAGATTTCTATCCCTTCCAATTTTAAAATGCTCCATCTGCTTCTTCTTTCAAATCCCTCCTCTTTACTAGTTTTACTATTCGACTCCCAATTCAAAGGAACATTAGACAGCTCTCGAAGTAATTTTGTATTTTCCATATTTTATCTATTTATTCAGGTTATTTTATTGTCTTCAAGTATTTGTGTATCTTTCTCTAGTTTATTGTATTTATAGATTATTTTGGTATGTAGGAATGCAATACTATCACGTTTTTATTTTATATACATGTATCCATATGATTAATTTCCAATTTATACTTTATTTGTAAATATTTAATGTAATATACGGCCAAACTGGCTTGTTTTCTTTATATAATCAAATTTAGTGCATAGATCAGACAAATGTAAGTTTTTAAAAAAACAATTGAATTAAAATTAATTGGGAAACGCCATCTTTTTTTACTTTCCATAATGGATTATCTATTATATTTTTTATTTATTTCCTCTCAGATGGAATTTTATTAACAAATAATTAAAAACCCATTCCATTCAAGGAATTATATTGATACTGAACAAATGATTTTATAATGAAGCCAATTGTATTTCTTCTCTTCATGTTCAATGATCATCATCTCATAAATCATGAATTTAAATTGAATGATTAGGTAAGATCATTGGAATCTACCATCAGCATCATCTTTTTTATTATATATATATATATATATATATATATATATATATATATATATATATATATATATACTTATATCTTCTTTAAATATATGTGTAAATCCAGCTATTTTTTTAGTACAGTGCTTTTTAATGATTGTTAAAGAACTCTATTGTCAATTAAATATCATCTTGAACGAAATATAGATTTTTAATAGCATATAACTAAATTTAAATAAATATTCTTCTCTTTGTATTGCCTTGAAATCAATTCTACTTTTTAAGGTTGGATTGTTGTTTCTGATTTCTGGAATGTTGAATTGTTTCTAGCTGTTTTTTACAATCCAATCAAATTCGTGAAAAGCGTTAGCGTATTTAGAACCAATAATTAAATCATTCTAAATACTGTAATTGAAATAATAAGTACCACAATGAACAAATAAAGTTATAGTCCACCTCATAAACTTCAATAATTTTTTTAAATCTTATTATCAAAATGAAAAGAAAATTTTTCCTTTATGCAGAAACATTTAGTTCCCTAAGAATAACAAATAGTAGTTATTTTGGTAGCATGTGACTGGCTGTATTATAAAATAGTAACAAACTTTCTTATGAATAATTTAATTCAAGATAGAGTATGTGATTAAAGTAAATCAGAAATGTATAAACAAAACTAAATAAATTATGATTCTTAAATTCATTCGGAAGATTGATAATATGAGAAGATGGGGAAATAGAAGGTGTTTAAATGAGGCTATGGAGAAAGCATGATGGACAGGTCTGGGTAAAAAATCCCAGAAATGCTTGGCAAGAACATTAAAGGATTTATCGAAAAAGGCGGATCGATGAGAAGGGACCTCTGTGTGTTGAGATCTATTGTTTAACAAATGGATGGACGAACGTGGGGCAAGGAGGTCAAGAATATATATATTTTTTTCGCTCATAGGAAGGCGCAAAGGAGGCATTGTCTTTGGAGATTGGGAAAAATAAAATTTTGCTCGACATAGTATTGAGAAACGTGAGAGTTTCTTGGGAGACCAAGGATAAATCTTATGAAACAATTCTTTAATCTTTTAATTCTCGTTTCCTGCTCACCAGGTAGACCACCTATTAAGCATCCATAATCAAAATGTGGAAGGACAAGAGAGGAAATTAAAAGATGACGGATACTATGAGGAATAGAATCTCGGAATCTTAGTAACTTTATGATGACAGATAGATTTTCTAGTGATTTAGGATATGTAATTGTTCCAGGTGAGATATTGATCTAAGGTTACTCCGAGGTTTTTTCCATGGAGCCTTGTAACTGGATTGGGGTGTTGTTGTTGAACGGTAATGGGTAGAAAGGAATGGTTTTGAGCCAATGAGAATTGCTTTAGTTTCCACTGGCTCGATCAGTTTACTGTTCCCAGCCACGTTATTATTCGTCTTGTTGACCCAAGTTTTAATAAACTATAAGTTTTCTAACAATGTAATTTGCTAAAAACTTCTATAGGTATTTTTCTTGTCAACATTTTCAATTTTTTTTATTTAAAACTTTCTATTCTATGGAAATTTGTTTTTATAAAAAAAAAAATCTTAACTAATTTTCGTTTGGAAGTAAAAAAAAAACAATCATAATATTTTGTGCATTTTTCGGGCGTTAAACGCTGTAATTCAACCTTCAGTAAATTAATACAATTTTTTTTTCTTTATATGAAATTTCTATTTTTCAAATTAAATGTATTATGTTTAATTTGGATTCCGATGCTTTTACCAAATTATTTAATTGAAATATTTAGGATATGATTCTTGAACAATATGAAATTAAATTTTGTTCGTTGATGAAATTTAATACTTGGAAAATATACGTTTCTTTCAATGCAAAGGTTTATTAGTTTTCTGTTCATATGATCTCGAATTTCGAAAAGAAATAAATTGGATTAATAAAATAGATAATCTGACATAGGTAAAGAAGAAAGGGGCGGTTCATGTGATGATCGAACAATTCCTTTTTTTTTAAGGTTACATATATCCAATATATGCACTAAATCTTATTATGTAAGCAGAGGTACGATTGATTATATTGATACTATTCTATAGCTTAAGCCTGACTTATTTAACCCAAATGGTCAATATGATCCTACAGCAGCTCTAGTAATCGTGGCGGAAGCCGAAAACGCTAGATGATTATTTGATGAAATTACATGATTATTTCCTCGAGTCTCAAAGATTTATCATGTTTTTAGTTGTGATGCTTTAGGCAAGTCAAGATTTTAAGTTCTTCCTATGTATAAAAATCATGACATATTTAGGCAGTTTTTTTTTCTGAAAATGACTTAAAAAACGTAGTTATCATTTAAATATTTTGATTGCAATAATAAGAGAACTAAATCACGCGTAAAAAAAAAAAAATTACACTGACACCATTATTGTTTTGTTTTTTTAGGCCCTAATCACAAACTTAATAAAAGTGATTGGTCAAAAGGAAACCCCAACATATAACTTGGGTGGCAATTTTCTTGTAATCCTAGTTTTTCTATTTGTATAATTTGACTAGCCCTTCATTCAAGTTTTCTTAAAATTTTTCGCTAAAACTTGTAAATCGCTTTTTGAAAATGTTTTAAGTGTGGCCGTTTTATCTGGAACACCCTGTAAAAGATACTCGTAGATAATAGATATAGATGTCGACTATATCATAAAACGGACGCTTGTTCATTCTGTTGTTTCGTACTTACATATGTCGTGGCGAGCTCAATCTTAAAATTTAAAAATGGAAGAATATTGATTGATATAATTGTTAACCTAAATTACTGTGATAAATTGAGAATATCCAGAGATGATGAACAGGAAATACAGTACACATAGGAGTTAGGAGTTAAAAATCTTTTATTTTTTTGCTGGGAAGAGAACCTACACCACGGTCATTGTCCCCACTTATATAGAATTAATAATGTTTGCCTCTGTATGTTTGTCTGCTTTATTATGGCGAACGAAACCAGTCCTTTTTCTCTCGCAAACTTTGTATTGTTCTATTCCAAGAGTCATTAGAATATGTTGGAGCGACGGGGCTTACAATGCTTTTTCCGTTTCGCCAAACGTGAAGTATCGTCATATTAAGGATAATCTCGTTTCATTTCAATGTTTTTTTAAAATAAAGTTTCTACATGGAATGCTTTCTCGAAAAAAAAACTATCCATTTCTTTAATCTATTTTTATCATATTACTTTTCGTTTTGGAAGTGAGGACTAGGAGACATATAAGCACATACTTTCGATTTGTGTTCTTTACGACATTTATTAATGACAATAGGCGGGCGCAATCGAATATAGGGTGCGCTAGTAGTTTTGCAAAATGTCGGAAAGAACGGTGTAAGACCTAGTTGATGTGATAGAGATAATTGGTAATTTTAAAAGACCATTAATTGATGGGCAGGCTATTCTTGATGCAAACCACATATTTACATGTGGAGTAATATCTAAAAATAAAAAAACAGTTATTTTACAAGCCTCGTGCCTTTAAACTAGCAATCTTAAAGGACTGCCCCATCAAATAAAAGTGGAAATCAAATTTATTAATAATAATAAGCAATTTTCTTGTCATTGTACATGTAAAGCTGGTAGTTCTGGTAAATGCAAACACATCATTGTAACTTTACTCGACGTTTTTCGGTTAGTAATAACATTAATTACCTATTTACACAATCATTGTTATGACAGCTTAGATTCTTTGTCATATTATTTATTTATTTGTCAAAACTTTCAGGCTTCGCATTGAAAACATGGAACAATTAAGCACAGCGGATGTAATAGAAAAATGGGGGAAATTAAAAAAGAAAAACAAATCTATGACACTATGGTCTCAATGTTATTTGCATAAAACTAGCATTTTGGAATAATAAAATGTCAAATACTAATATTTACTAGGATAAATATAGTCTCTCTCTTTAAAATAAAGACTACATATCGTCACATGTTTCGAAACAGGCTTATCTATTCTTAATTTTACAATCCACTCTTTAAGAAGCTTTTTATTTTTTGGAAATAAAAGGGAATGACACGTCTTTTGACTTTCTAATTGAACACTGAGGGACCGAGCAATACCTATTAGATATTTTTCAAATGATTTTTTGCTCAATCGGGTTTTAATTATGGAAAATAAATTAAAAACGCCAAAAAACCCTATGAATCCCAGGTAATGGCCCGGATTTATCACCGTTTCTCTAATTCCTGTAGCACCGTCGCAGAAGCAGCACCGTCGCTTGCGCCCGCCTATAGGAATAAAACATTTAGATTCTAAAAAAAAAAAAAAAAAAATGAACGATGTCGCTGTATCATTAATTATATTAAAATGTATATTTTGCATGATTTTTAATAGTAGAATTAAAAGTTTAAATAAATTCGCGAAAAATCAATTTTTTTAGTATGTAAGATCTTGACGATATATATTGGCAGTTATAAGTTTCTACTAAACATTTCTAATTTTGCAGCAAGAATCATCTAGCTGCCCCTCGTGATGTCGAAAATATTATTGAATGATTATTATTATTTCTATTATTTTTTTTACACATATTAATGAGTGTGAAATTTCTAAACGAATCACTGAATCGAATAACTTTTTTTTCTTTCTTTATTATTTTTTCGAGAATCAAGTTAATATTTCACTGTTTTTTTTTGGCAAAATTTAACAGAATTTGTGAATTATTTATGTAAAAACTACTATTATATTAAGATTAATCAGCTTTGAGCGAGATGGCGGGCAGTACTGGAATGGTATTGTATCTGGCTTTGGTATCCGAAGAGGACCTCTTACTGTGAAGTGGTACTAACCTCATCTTTCACAGGATCCGGGGGAATCTGTTGGTTGATGCGCAATATTCCGCTCACCACAGCATTTCCTAGTTGAAATAACTCACGCAAAAACCTTGCGCTTCCTTATATCTATCATTCTTATTCGGAATTGTAGCACGTTATTTTTTATTTATTTTGTCATTTCAGAATGGAACCTCCCCATCAATAGCGTTCATTATATTAGGTAACCCTGTTTACAAAGAACTGTAACATTGATGAGAAACAGTTACAATGATAATACACGTCAGTGTGGCCATTGCGATAGTGTAATCTTATCCTCGATGGCGCAATATTTTGTAATGGAGATGTCAACTCAGCCGGTTGTTGTCGTTTCCTGTGATTGCTCCATTGTCGGTTCAATCATATCAAACAATTTCTGTAGATGGGTGGCTCTTTTTTAGACTTATTTATGGGAGGAAGGAATGTGTTTACAATATACAAGCACTGCAGTTCTCTAGTTTTTTTTTCTGCTTTTTTAGAAAAAAAAAAGAGCTTGAGCGGTAGATAACATATAGGATTGAGTTCTCCGGATAGAAAATATGCATTACTCATTTTTTGATAAAAACACTATGAAATATCAACAGGAAATGAGGCACTAATAATAGATCCCACAGTTAGATATAAACAAATTATCAGGGACAAGACCTCAAAATTCAAAAAGAATAAGAAATGATTCATAACGACTGCATACCGTACTTGCAAGATAAATACGGATAAATTTGTAGATAAAAACATTTTAAAGTAAAGAGGCTTCGGTTCAGGAGTAGCGGAAGCACAGCTTCATCAACTAGTGAATTTTTGATTGGTACTGAAAAGGAAGATTGGTACTGGAAAGGAAAAACTACAAAAAATTGCAAAATGTAAAATTTTAGATTCTTTAGGGATCGTACCCCCTATATATATATATTAAAAAACAAACAAGTCATTAAGGAGCGGTACTGACTAAGGAAAAAATAATGAAGAAAAAAAACTGTGGATATATAATGAATGTCGATAAAGATGGATCAATATGCTGTGTGACTAGCAACCTATACAGTAGGGAAGCACATTGCTTTATATATTGTTCAATAAAGTAATTCTCTGTTCTATCTTATTAAAAAAAAAAAAAAAAAAAAAAATGAAAGAAAGATTATCGTGTTTCATGGCTTTATTTTTCAAATGTATTTCACTAACATGATATATTTTAAGCTATTTAAAGTAAATTTAACCCATTAGCGTCTGAGCAGTGCGAGTGTATTACGGGGTCTGTGGCCTGAGACCTTAGACCGGCTGCCGTGCCCGGTGGCCTCAATAATTTATTCCCTAATTCATATTTTTCTTCTGAATTCGCCCCATTTGACTAAGGAATAAGGTGCAGGTAAAATAAATTTGGAAAAAACCGAAAAGAGGTTGGAGGAACACGAATGCCAATTATGCAAAAATAATTTTTATATGTCCTGCACTCGTCCTGAATATGAATAAGAAAATTATTACTATTTTGTCTGCTCGCCATGGTCCTCTAATATTCATGAAATTAGAAAAAATACGACTAGGAACGTACCTAAGTCGATATACTTACATATGATTTTTAGAACTGTTATATTATATGTTTTATATATCTGTTTATTTTATAACATTATTAAATTATATACTATATTTTTTTTACGAGTTGTTACCTACGATTTATGAATGTTGCATTCCTAAATAATGATACGATAAATCCGAAAGCGATGAGTAAAACTTCAATCGTTGTTTTAAAAGAAGCCACAAAAACATCTCATAAGGTGCTGACACCTGGGGATTTTATCCTAGTGAAATAGTAAAATTGAAAGAGTTAAGAAATCAATTAAAATGAGGTCCGCAGTTTCAGTCTTCTAACGCTGAAGCGGGCGGAACTGATATATCAGTCTACAGACCCCAGGGACTGCAGTGCTCGAACTGGTATATCAGTCTACAGGCGTTAAAGGGTTAACAGTTCACTTTGAAAGATACACGTTTGTTTATTTTAACGCCACTTTATGCTCCTATGTCTAATCGGAGGATGCTATAGTGGGTCATAAATTTTGCCTCTCCAGGTATAATTAGGATAGGAATCTCTAACGAGTACCTGCTATCGCACAGGCTCGAATCGCCATTTTACCTCCCCCTCTGAAGGGTGGTTTACTCTCTTGTTTACTCCCATTAAAAAATCGTAGCCATCTGCCGGGATAACTGCAATTAGCTAATGATTAGTTAACATATTTTTTTAGATTTTGGCTTTGTTAAAACATATTTGTATATTAAATGTACACATTAAAATTAAAAAATCATAGAAACAAAAAAAAAAAAAAATATGGAATAAAGTCAAATAGACTAGCTGGTGATAACATGCCATTTTCATTATTATCTTGCAATTTTATTATTTAGAAAATTCTTTTTAAAAAAATATGAATGGGTATCACCAAAGTATACGATGATAAAAACTTTCTTTTAAACATTAGATCTTGTTTGTTCTCATCTTCCGTTGATATTCTCGAATAGGGCAATAAATCTTGCTCATTTTTTTTTCTTTCATAAGTATTTAATTATCTGAAGTTTTTATGGTTAGGGTCTACTGGCATAACATACTACAGGTCTTAGCATCCGCTGTTAAGAAAGCAAGGATTAATTGGTTGTGTGGTTGAAAAAGGATGTATGAGAGTAGAATCCACAAAATGGTTATGGAAAGGCACCCAGGAGACGGAGAGGAAGATCAGGGTTGAAGCGGCAGGACGATGTGGAGGCAGATCTAAGGACAATTGGAGTAAGGAGAAAGAAGAGCGTTATTTGCTTGCAATGTGCTACGAGCATGACTTTGAATGCTATGTGTAATACCCTTAAATTTTATTTAAAAAATTAAAGGGTAGAAATGAAAAAGGGTAAAAATGCCAACATTTTTTGCCAATTTGTTATATGTGCCAAAGCCATTCTTCAGAAATCGGTATAAGTAATTTTTCGTTGTTAAAAAGTAGTTCATTGGACGTTTGAAAGACGCCATGAGTGTAAGCGCCGAACGTAGTTCACTCTAGCGGGTATGTCATATGATTTTTGGAAAATTTTCTCTAAGGTACTTGTACCCTTTTGCGTTTCCATGATTCAATTAATGATTTCAAAATAACAGGCACAAATTATCAATTACTGTTTGAATAATTTGAAAATATAATTAATTATTTGATTAATTATATTATTAATTAATTATAGTTAATTAATAATTAACTAATGGTTAACCGTTTATTTAATATATATGTAGATTCATTGACCGCTACCACATACTAATTTTCTTGATATTTAATAATTATGTTAATCCATAATTCATGTCAGATATTGTTAAACAGCCTAGGTAAAATGTATAATAATAATACATTTAATAAAATGTATAATTTAATTTAAAATCTTCCTTTCTTAGAAATATCTGTTAAATCTAAAGGCGCATACATTTAAGGGAGCCGCTTATACATGAGCTTATGAATGAAATTATAAAATAGGATTCTTAGGTCCTTGAAAAAAAAAAAAAAAGTGTAATTCGCAAACATTAGAAATGCTTTAGAAATTTTTTTTTTTAGTAACAGCATACTGAAGAGTTAAACATTGAAAAAATGGAATAATTGTATTGCAATAAACTGCGAATTTTCATTCTTAATTAAATAAAGGTTAATTGGGGCCATTGATGACCCCTTCGAGAAGTTACAACACAGCTGATATTAATATATGTGACCTTCAAGATGTGTGCAAGCGTTTATTGAAAGGCATTTAAAATTGCGTATATCTTATATACAAATAAATTATTATCTTAGCAACATCGCTTCTTTCTTTTAAAAATAATCATTCAAGGATAAGAATTTTTAATTATTTATATATAAATTAATTAATATAATTAATATCCAGTCACTAATTGTATTAAAATAACATATCGTTGTTGCTGAAATTTCTATACCTAATTTTCACACATGCAAATTTTAAAATTTTATTAGAAACGTTTGAAAGAATAGGTGTAAATAAAATCAAATTCTATTAGCAAAAGTTTTAATGGCAAAGTTTATTTACTTTTTCATGGAAAATGTCAGCAATAATGTCACCAACTTGTATTATTTCCGAAAAGTACCCTTTTTCTTATAACTTTTATCAAATTACACAATGTTTTAACCGTAAGACTTTATTTTTTTATTATATATTCGAGATCAAAAAAAGTTAAACTATCAATAAGGTTATTGATTTTTATATCCCAGCAAATATGTTTAAATCACTGAAATACGCAATATTTTGATCATATCATTGATAGGTCAATAATGATTATCAAAAGTGATAGTTAAATTGTAATGCGATATTATTTTCTAAAACATTGCACTTACTGTTTGTAGCCTTGGAACTTATTTCATGATTCAGAATATAATTCAGTGACAAGAATTTAAAAAAAAAAAAAAATTTTAAACTGTGACAAGTTTTTGAGCTGGCCATAGATCATTAAGGAAAAACATTCCTTAAAAATAATCGCTAATTAATTATTTTTAAAAATCGCTATACTGATGGATACGTAATTATCAATTAAATACGTAATTCTAATGAACGATTTGTATTTGTTGTTTATTTTTAGGTTATCAGTCAGGCTCTACGTTTAGATATTTAGATAAATATTTTTATTTGTTTAGCAAAATCAATTTCAACATTCAACGATTTTACTGTTTAATATTATTCTAATTAGTTATAAAATAATTTTTTTTTTTTTTTTATAGATAACCTGATATTTTCATTATTATTCCATTAGCATTAATAAGTTAGAAATAATGTATTTATATAGAACTATAATATTTAGATAAATATTTAATATTTAACCATTTTCATATTAATACAATAAATAAATTCGCTAGGTGGATGTTATTGTGCAATTTGATAATATATTTTATGTCTATGGTTCCATGCTTTAATTAATTAAAGTTGGAATCATTAATATTTTTTTATATATTTGCTTCACACATGGCATGGTATTTATTATAATTGTTGGAGACCATAATTATTGAACTGGAACTAACATTGATTTATTATAGAAATCAATTGAAATCTATGATTTTCTGACCAATGCCTGATTAGTGTTTTAAGATTAATCTTTGGCTTATCTTTGGCTATAAAACTAAAAAAAATATTATCTTTGGCTAATAAACTAAAAAAAAAAAAAGTACACAAAAATTATAGGAATGATAATCGTACCATTAATTATTACTTGTTTTGTTTTTGCCAATATGTTGCATATTCTGAAATAGAGGATTTTTATTTTTATATTCTTTTGCTGTATTACAAAAATATTATTTTTTTGAGCCTTTTCTCTATTATTATTAATTTTTTTAAAAGCAATCTTTCGCTATAATATTAAAAATATATTATAAATATTAACTGAAATATATGATTTTCTGAACAATGTGCGATTATTATTATTTTATGACCTAAAGTTCTTATAGTTAAAGTTAGCTAAAATTGTAGAAATAATAATCATATAATTAGTTACTTATTGATTAATTTTTGCCAATATGTAGAATATTGGACCTTAATATAGCAGATTTTAACTTTTACTTGAAAAAGATTCTTTTGTTGTATTAATACAAATATTTATTTTTGTGATCCTTTTCTCGTATGTAAATGCCATCCAGAAAAGTCGGATTATTATTAATTTTTTAAGAGCAATCTTTCGATATAATATTAAAAATTATTGTTTTTGTGTAAGCAATCTTTCGTCAGATTACTTTAAAAAAAAAAAAGGTATTTATAGGCGCATTTATTTTAAGAACACCAGGATAATTAATTATTTGCGTATGATTGGAGATTTTTTTTTTTATAATTTTAATTTTTTAAGAGTAATCTTTCGCTATAATATTAAAAAAAAAATCGTGCAAGCAATCTATCTCTACTTTATTATTTTTCAAGTTTTTTTTATATCGATCCTTTTATTAACCTCAAACTTTTATAATATTCTGTTCAAGGCTTCGGCACTAAGCCATTTTCACGTTGGACATCTGTGACCACAATTTTCAATAAAATAGGCTGAGTATCCTTGTCATAGAATTAAAATTTTTTTTACTAGTTAAAAACTATAGTCTTTTCATTCAAGCTTCACAGTCAAAAAATTGCTTAGTGCCGAAACGTCGAACAGAATATTATAAAAGTTTAAGGTTAATAAAAGGATCTATATAAAAAAAACTTGACTAATATCTGCTTAGCCTCAAAACAGTAAAGAATTATCATATTTTTTTTTTATATGTACATTTTTTATCACATGATAATTGATTAATCGCATATGGGTTGTATTGATTATATTTACAAATATCACAGTTTTAAAATGGGTAAAAATTGAATCTTGCATGGGAAGACCTTCCTACGGTGTTTCAACTGAGAGAGACGATATGAACGGTATGGTTTAAATCGGGTTATTATTGTGACTCACTGTAGACTGAGTATCGATTTTTTATGGACTGAGTATAAGGATGGATTGAGTATAAGAAGACTGACCTGAAGCGACGAAGAAGATGGCCGCCAAGAGGAAGAGTATGAAGAACCGTGCGCGGACCCACATGTCAGGAGGACCAATTAATGTAATGACTTGGAGCTCCCGTACGCCACTGTATCCGCTTCTACTCGCTTATCTACTTGACCTTTCTAATCGGCGAGGGTTGTTGATAGGAGATGAGAACCCAGGCACCCGGCAATCAGAGCAATAAACCAACAACGCTTTGACTCTTCCGATCTTCGGACCTTTCTGCCACTCGGAACAAATCGGATTTTTTTTTTCTTTTTCCCTTCGGATGACGTGTCGCATTCATTGCGTCCCCTTCCCTTGCGTCATTTATAACGAACTACGCCAAAGGAAATAAACAAATGATTACAGCAGTTAATTTTTCCGATTTATGCTTTATGTCCGGATCTGTTTTTGCTCTGTGGTATATGTTAGGATTTTATGCTCTGGATACAGAATGTTATATAAGAGGGTTTTATATATATATATATATATATATATATATATATATATATATATATATAATTTAAAAAAAGAAAAGGTATTATATAGGCGCATTTATTTTAAGAACATCATGATAATTAATTATTTGCGTATGATTGAAGAATATATTTTTTTTTATAATTTTAATTTTTTAAGAGTAACTTCGCTATAATATTAAAAAAAAAAAATCGAGCAAGCAATCTATCTCTACTTTATATATACATATATATATATATATATATATATAAAAGGGTAATAAGAGGTTTCTTGAGGTCCAGTATATAATAAACAACTATACTTTTTACTTTACAGTTTTGATTATTATATATTATTCTTATTCATTCATTTATTTGCTTTTATTTTTTATATAAGTTTTTAATTTTTCCTACTGTTCACATACAAAAAATTGTTATATATTTATTATTATTGTACCACAAAGAAGTCATGTAAATTAACATGTTGATTGAAACGACCAATAATCCGAAATCGTGTACTAAAACATCATTTATTTTAGAAGTCTTTAAATAATAAAAATACTCTCTCCCTCTCCCTCCCTCCCTCACTCTCTCTCATAAATATAAATATAAAGCAAAATAGAAAAATAAACGAAGAAAGGCAGTGAAAATGATATTTGTCTTTATTTTTATGTTTATTATCTATCTATAAGCTCTCATCTTGATGTTACACTTTACTTTATCTTATTAAATGTATTATGTTTCATTCATTGCTGTAACCATATGCATATATTTGTCTGTAAGAAAGGGCCAAAGGCCCTAAGACACATTAAGAATCAATCAATCAAGCAATCTCTCTCTCTCTCTCTCTCTCTCTCTCTCTCTCTCTCTCTCTCTCTCTCTCTCTCTCTCTCTCTCTCTCTCTCTCTCTCTCTCTCTCTCTCACACTCTTTCTCACCCCCTCTCTCTCTCTCTAAAAAAAAAAAATAAATAAATAAAAATACAACTGTATTATGACGAGCCAATACAAGTATACAACGAGCTTGACTATTTTAGCCATTACTATATTAGCGACTATATTAGCGTTCTCATAATTATATCAGTAATTTTTTTTCGATTTGTCCAAGTTTTTAATTTTTCATACTGTTGACATACAAAAATTGTTATATATTTATTATTATTGTACCACAAAGAAGTCATGTAAATTAACATGTTGATTGAAACGACGAATAATCCGAAATCGTGTACAAAAACATAATTTATTTTGGAAGTCTTTAAATAATAAAAATACTCTCTCCCTCTCCCTCCCTCCCTCACTCTCTCACACTCTCTCTCTCTCTCTCCCCGTTGAGTGTTAGAGAGGTCCATGAGACCTAACTCTGCGGGGTTAAATAAAGCGTTAAAAATCAATCTCCTCTCTCTCTCTCTCTCTCTCTCTCTTTCTCTCTCACTCTCTCTCTCTGTCTCTCTCTCTCTCTCTCTCACTCTCTCTCTCACCTCCTTTCTCCATCTCTAAAAAAAAAAATAAAAAAAAAAAAATACAACTGTATTATGACGAGGTTGACTATTTTAGCCATTACTATATTAGCGTTCTCATAATTATATCAGTAATTTTTGTTCGATTTGTCCAAGTTTTTAATTTTTCATACTGTTGACATACAAAAATTGTTATATATTTATTATTATTGTACCACAAAGAAGTCATGTAAATTAACATGTCGATTGGAAGGATGATTAATCCGAAATCATGTACAAAAACATCATTTATTTTGTAAATCTTTAAATAAAATTATTAAATAAAATTATTCTCTCACTCCCTAAAAAAAACAAAAACAAAACAACTATATTATGGCGACGGTTTGAGACTTACCGTTCCTCATAATTATTCCCTACAATGAACAGATTTGGATAAAATTATAAGAGTTACATCGTTAATTTTTTTAAGATTGTTTATTAAAAGCTATTTATTAAACCATTTTAAATAAAAGGTGGAAATGTAAGAAATTCTTTAATTTTTTTCATGAAAAGGCAAAATTTTTCACTGAATGTTAGGTGGATTCTTCAGTTGTAAAAATACATCTCCTGGATATTATAAATAAATTTTCCAAATATAAGTCGTTTTGAAAAGGTCTCATAAGTTTTAATTAACTAAAGTTCAATTTTAGAAGGTTTAAAAAAAAAGTTTCTGGACAATCTCATTATAACGACTCTGTGACAAAGCCTCAATATGATTTAATCACAAAGCTTTTTTTTTATGTTTCATGGAATTAATAAAAAAGCATTATTCCATTCCTCGTTTTGTGTTATGACGCTTTCACATTTAAGTAAAAATTCAATATTTAAAAAAAGTCCATTTTTTTTTCGCAATAAATACATAAATTTATTAAGATTAAAAAAAGCTCGTTTGATAGTGCGAAAAGAAAAAAGAACATATTGTTGGATTCACCGCATCTCTCTAGTTGTGGGTGAAACTAAAATCCGTAAAATAAAAAAAATAAAAAATTTACTGCGGCAAAAGCATAGTTTGGAATAAATTAGTACCTGTAGAAATAGCACTCCTTATGCCAGAAATGACAATGAGTGATACAAGAAATAAATAAATAAAAATTTAAAAAATAGAAAGTTTTTAAAGTTTCCAATTTTAATTGAATCGTTTTAACGAGTTTGGTCATCCGAAATTACTTGGAAAAAAATAAAATAGTAATAATTAGGGATGGGATTTTCATGTGTTACATATTTTCTGAGGTTTAAAAATGCACGTATATGCGTTCTAAATGGTTTTTACCATGATATATAACCATTTTAAACCATTTGTAGTTCCAAATTTTGTGGTTTTTAAATATTTTTACATTTATTTCGATAAATACATATTTTTGTCCATATTTTACAACTTTTAGGGAATTTACTGTAAAATGATTGTTACTTATACACTTGTTTTAAGTATTTATTCCTAGAATAAAATATCGATTCCTAGAATAAATAGAGTCTAAAGCAAAGAATGAACGTAGGGATTATAAAATTTCTTGGAAAATCAAAAGGTACAAAGTAATATCGACAGTTTTCAGAAATTTTGATCCTCTTCTTTTGTTATACAGATGCCTCATCCTTGACAATGCTTATATTGCCTCAGCTGCTTTATAACTTTAGTGATGAGTTCATAACTAATGGGTGAAATGCCAAAAAAGAAATAAAACAGAAAAAACTTAGCCGCTAAGCACGCCGCGGAGTTTGCAAAAGAAACATTTAAATGCGACAGTGAAGGTGTCCTGTATTGTTTGTGCTGCCAAAATTTAAATGGATGAACGATTTTTGGTTTTAAGCATTTGAAAACTGCAAAAAATGTAGAAAATTGGTCGACTCATGCGTCAGTTAACGTGGAAAGATCGTTCAGCAAATAAAAAGCTTTACCTCAACCGAATCGTTGTCGATTTTCCAAAGTAAATCTTAGGATTTGCAACGTTTTTGATGGTGAAGGTGAGGAAGTTTAGTATGTGTTCTTACATTTCCAAAAATTTTGTTGAAGTAGTCAAAACTACATTTGACCTTTTATAAGTATTTTAATTGTATACTTATTTTTAATGTGAATACTGAACTTTTTGAATATTTTAATTTTCAGTCCATATTTTCATTTTTTTTTTTTTTGTCCATATTTTCATATTGTTATTATATATATTTGCAAATGTACTTCAATATTTATGTACATATTTTGAAATTTTTATCACATAAAAATCCTATCCCTGTTAATAATCATACCAACAAAATCAGTGCCAAACTGTCACTAGCTTATTTTTTATTATATAACTCCTATAATTTATAGTATATGGTACTAATGTAAATTAAATATGGCCTATGATAGAATAGGGTAGAGACGATGAACTATAATAGTTTTGTATTCATATGTTTAAATCATTAGTTCTTATTACAATATTTTCATTATATATATATATATGACGTTGATGGTAACTTACTTAGATTACGTCTTCTTAGCTATCAAACACGATTGCATAAAAAATGTAACCATGCGCATTATTCAGGGTAAAGGAACAATTTATTGAGGTAAAAAAAAAAAATGTCGAAAACCTTGAAAATGAAAAAAAAATGTGCCAAGTTTTGTAACGAATTCCATCTTGCGTAATCTGTTTTTTTTTTATCTAGAAAATTGCAAAATAGGAACTTTGTTTATTTGTCGACAATATTGTTTCAAAATAATAAAAAAATGCAAAGAAGCCATTTTAACCGTCGTAAAGACTACAAAAGTTCGAAAATGTATGACTCATAGAGTTAAAAAAATATAGGAAATATTTTTTTATTCATTAATATCTGATTACTTTTTTATATTTTAATTTATAGAAAATTCTTATAGATTTAAGATTTAGAATAATTGAATAAACATTAACATTTTCTTTTGGCATATATTTTTGGGGTATCTAACAATCCAATTTATAGAGAACATACTTGAAACTCCAGAAAATGGACGAGGAAGCCATAGAATGTTCTTATAGCTATACATAATGATAATGATAAGCAAATATATCTTTAATAAATCATTTAAAATTTTGACGTTTTTTTCTGGTTACCTTTGTTGTTGGAATTGCAGACCTCACGATCATTTTTTGGGAATATAAGGTGCCAGAAAAAAAAAAATTACTTTTCTTTCTTTCAAAATAAAATACTCTTAGCCTAAAGGAAGTCTGATAGGAAGTCAGATAATAGTCTGCAGGAAGATAGATTACAGCTAAACCTAAGTTTAGAAAGTTCATCCAATGGACCACTGGACGTGTGATTGTATATAAACTACAAATTTTATAATTCTACTTTTAGTTGCATGTTTAAACACGCCATAATCAACCCTCCCTAATCAAGGGACTAATATTTTTATAAATAAATGAATTAAAATCGTTATTAAAATCTATTTGTTTTCAGTTTTGTTGAAGAACTATCTTTGTGGTTATGAATAATAAACAGTCATACGTTTTCATCAAAGTCTTATCTTCTGCGATAGTGAATCGAACCAATTAAGATTAGAAGAGATAGAGAATTTCATTAATTTTAGGGAATAAAGTAAAAAGATTTAAAAATTAAATTAGCATTATCATATTGAAAACATTAAAAAATAGATGTGGTCCGCGATTTGACACCAATAACGGATTTTAATGCATTATCAAATAAACCTATTATAAAGAGAGTATGTTTAAAGTTATAAAGTGTTAAAAAAATTGTAACCCTTCCCAATAAAAAAAAAAAATAAAAGTGTCTGTGGTAAGAACATTCTTTTCTTCAGTCGACATCGACATGCTTAATAGTAACTATTCAAGATTTACTTTTAGTGACAGAAATTGAAATTTACGGAGAAATTGAAGTATACGATTACTATGACATTTCAATTCTTCTTGGCACTGTTGTATGAAATCTATAGCTTTCTTCAAACAAACTGTTTATCTAAGGAAGGATAATTATTTAAATAACACTGGTATCATACTTATACCTTTGCATTATTTCGTGCGCACTGAAAAACAAGACAAAAACGGATCTGCGTTGTGAAGTGCAAGAAACTGTTGTTAAGTAGTTGGTTTTTATCAGAATTAATCTTTTATAATTTTAAAAAGTAAGTTAATATTAAATAAAGTACTGGACGTAGGTATGGCTCACACCTGCTTAGGGGGAGTTACTTGGAAAAGCGGCAAGTTCCCATCAGAGATAAGATTTAATAAGAACCGCTTTAGAAGCTATTGGGGGCATAAACGGAAGAGACAGAGTCGGAGATAAAAAAGAATGCTTAAGCACAATAAGCACCGCCTTAAGAACATTGGGACCATAAACTTGAACAAAGTTGCGGCAAAAGGAATCCTAGAACTTACTTAGTTATAGTAGAGTGTGGAAAGAGAAATTCGGAATGGCTCAACCAATCAGAAGTAACCTGATTAGAATGGGGGGACAACTCATTTATATGGATATTATGAAATATTAATATTCTTCTGGGAGAGAAGGTAGTGAAGACAGTTCTTGGGGAAAGGCAGGAAGAGATGACGGAGATGGCGAAGCTGAAGATCAGGCAGGCAGAAGATTAAATGAAGACAGTAGCTGGATGATACTTAGAGCACCCGCCACAGTTCCAACATATTCGCCAGATTAGTTTTTTTTTTTTTTTTTTTTTCCTTTTTTTTTTTTTTTTTCTTTTTTTTTCGGTTGGCGCATTAGGCCTAATGAGACCTTTGGCCGCGCAGTGTGGTCTCGATACAGACATTTGTTTTGCTTGCGGGAGTATAGACAGCCTGGAGGGGGTAGCCCAAACCTCACGTTGCTGCAAGCCATGGTCATCATGGTACAGCGGCAGACTGCCGATAGCTCCATAACCAGTTCCATTGGGGCCAATTTGGCAGTGTCCTTGTCCACCGATGGCGTCAGCTCTCTCGGGTTCAAGGACAGTGACAAACTGGTCTAGGTCCAAGGATTATGGTAGCTCAGAGTCAGCAGGCCCCGAGGACCTATATTTCTTTCCCTGAAGCATACCGTCCCTGAACCAAACCTCCGGGCGGTTACTGGCGTCCTGGAAAACCACACCACGATTCTCGATGAGATACACGGGGAAGGTTCATCACTCCTACTCCTGGTCGGTGTGAGTCGCCTCCAGTAGGCTGACGGGCCTCACATACCCGGGGGTGGGGGTAGACTTGGACTGCGTGGCGTTCATTGGTGGGCGGTCACCCGAATGGAGCGGTCACCCATCCAAGTACTGACCAAGATGGACGTTGCTTAACTTTGATTATCTATTGCAAGCGCCCTTGTCCACTCGGCTATCCCGGCCCCTTCACCAGATTAGTTATAATTTAATATACATCATGGGCGGATCCAGCCGGTTGGAAAGGGGGGCTGCAGTCCCTAAGGGGGGGGGCTGCAGCACTCTAAGTCCTGCCCCTGGATTCGTCAATCAGCTTTTTTACCTTTATGTTCCTTTCCCTCAACTGAAATTCATCTTTTTGTGCATATTACCATCTGTTACTATTTTACCTTAATTTTATTAAAGTTAAATTCTAACTTTAATTACAAAAAAAATCCGGAGGGGGATCTCCAGCCCCCCCCCCTCCCCCCATGATTCGTCAATCATATACTTGTAATATTTTTTGTGATCTTGAGTGGCAATACCATTAGTAATGTAGATGAATAATGTCTCCATACCAACCAGCATCCATTAGAGCGTCCATTTATGTTATTAAAATATATTTATAAGATTCACTGAAAATTGATAATAACAATTTAAATACTAGCTAATTAAAATTAGATATGGTTAATATTCAGATTATTTTCTATTTCCATCCACTTCCATGACACAGATTTCTTGGAAGAAGTAAAAGTAAGTAAACACGATACGACAGGAAAAGAATCCAATGTTAATTAGCAATTATTAAATATATAAGATACAGTTTTACTAATCGGATTCATTTAAGGGACTGATAGAAATAAGTAATGCAGTTGATATAAATTGTAGATTAACTTAATACAAGCAGTTTTTCAGTTTCTTTTTAACTCCCATGAATATGTTTGTGACTTTTATATTTACATGTGTGCTGAATTCTAATCAACATTAAAAAAAAAATTCTATCATTCACCATTTTTAGAGATTGGAGGTTGGTTTTGAAAAAAACAAACTAACTGAATTAGCAATTGTTTCATATATTTATTTTTAACTTTTTTGATGAAAAACAGTAAGATATAAAATAATAATATTTAATACTGAACATAATTAATATAACAGTTTTTTTTTTTCTTTTGTGGTCTCATCACGTGTCCCCACTTGTGTCCAACAGTAGCCTGCAAGCATCTTCTCATTGCATTTGCCGCTATAACTTTTTTCTATTCAGGCTATCTCTTAATGAAATCGTTCTCCTTGTTCATCTGAAACTGCTCCCAAGTTGGGAGTGAAGAAATCCAAATGGGAATGCAAGAAATGAATTTTCAATGTCATCTTGCAACCCATGGCCTTGTATGACAAAAGCAATTCTTCGACAATATCATTGTAATTTGTTCCTAATAATTATGCTCTCCCAATTTCATTTTGTAATACATTATAAAAGTTTCAAAAATAAATAGTTTTATAAAAATTTTAGTTAAAGTTTTTAATCATAAAATATGCTCGAAATGTCGTATTTTTGGACCTAAAACACAAATTTGAAAAAACAAAAAAATGGTCCCTGATTTTCCGACTTCGGATTCGTGTTCAGTTCAAAACTTAATAAAACAAATTTTGTCTGGTGCCTTTCTGCATGTAGCAATAGCTTTCGACCGGGTGTGGCACTGTGGTTTGCTTTTCAAGCTCAAAACCCATGTACCTCAAACTTTACATCAAGTCCTTCGATACTACATATCTCTCAAACCGTTCCTTTCAAGTCCGCTGCGGTACAGAACTCTCAGGTATGAATGTGAGAATGTAATTTAATTTTGTTTAAGTGTTGTTTTATTTTATTCGAGGTTTACATTTTATTTATTACTAGCTGTATATACCGGTTTCACCCGGAGAATTTCATATTTAAATCTATAAAATCTATAAAGTGAGACTTTAATCGACTCAAACGGTCGATTTAGTAAGAACCATTGTAAAGAGAAATCAAAACGATTTTTATAACAATAAAGAATATACCCAGAGATTGGCTGAAGTTATGCAATTTTAATATGGACAGGTGTTCGCACCTGGTATCAAAGGACCACTGAGTGAAATTTAGAGAATTTAGGACAGACGGTATGGATTACTATAAAGAACAAACAAACAAAAAGAATTTCATCTTTATTTATATAGATTACTAACTTTATATACCAGTTATACCCGGAGAATTTCATTTTTTAAATCTATAAGCGGTCGATTACTTAAAAACCAATGTAAAGCGAGATCAAAACGATTTTTATAACAATAAAGAACATACCCAGAGATTGGCTGGCTGAAGTTATACAATTTTAATATGGCCAGGTGTTCGCAACTGGTATCAAAGAACCTCTGAGTGAAATTTGAAGAATTAAGGACAAACGGTATGGATTTCTATAAAGAACAAGCAGAATTTCATCTTTATTTACATAGATCATAGCTGTATATCCCGGTTTCACTCGGGGAATTTCATTTTTCTAATGAAACTGTCGATTTCGTAAAAAACCATCGTAAAGCGAGATAATTACGATTTTTATAATAATAAAGAATATCAGCTGATGATCGGCTGAAGTTATGCAATTTTAATATGGACAGGTATTCGCACCTGGTATGAAAGAACCACTGCGCGAAATTTGGTGAATTTAGGACAAACGGTATGGATTTCTATAAAGAACAAACAAACAAATAAAGAAACAAACAGAATTTCATTTTTATTTATATAGATTATTTGTTTCTTCTTTTTTGTACATTTATTGTATAGTTATTGTGTGAATGAGTCCTTACAGCTCTAATCATGGGCGTACCCAGCGGGGGGCAGGGCGGGAAGCAGTAATAGAATAATTTTTGACAAGCAAATAATTGTAATAACTTAGTTGATAAAGCAGTGTTATAATTATACATAATTTTGGTTTCATTCACCTTTTCCGTGGTAAGATATTACAACCTCAACGACCATAGCTTGCCCCCCCCCCCTTAGTTTTGATCCTGGTTACGCCCTTGGCTCTAATATTAATGCCGTTGATTGTGGCAGAATGTATTGATCCGTTTTTTTTTCATTCTTTCAATAAATAAAAAAAAATATTCATTTTTATTCCACTTCAAATGTTTTATTTAATAAGAAATATTTCCTATTGCGATTCAATCTATTGTACAATGAATACAAATGTAGTTTGAGTTAATAGATGAAACGTATTTATATTATCGCTCATCTATAAGGAGAGGGGATGGAACCATCGGTAGGTGAAACTAGATTAGCCTCGGAGCTCTGAGGACGAAAAGGCAGACACCTTTCGGAGAAAACATCAATTCAGTGGAGAGGGGATCTTCAAAGAAGTTGCTGGTCAAAGCCGAAGTGGGGCAACACATTATGTCCTCGCCGCACTCCGACTCATCAGCTTGTGTCCACTGAAAGGCTCCATTGTTCGCCTACACACAGCCCCTTCCCCACCCCCACCCTTCTACCATCTCCCATTTGACGAGTCACACATTTCTTGTTTCTGAGGCTAATTAAGAATTTCCATGTCCGGAGTGAATAGCGAAAACCGTAAAATACCATAGCCACAGCGGCTATACACTGGAAACGGTGATAAAGCCTGTCACCCAGATTTATTATTTTTATTTGTTAACAATAAGCGTATAGGAGCCCTAATGGTTTAATATTGTATAAAAGCAAAACTTTTTTTTTGAGAGAGAGGAATAAAGAAATCAGCATTAATTGGTATTAGATTACTCCAATCCTCACTCAATATTTATCCTTAAAGGGTAAATGAAAACGATAAGTTGATAATAATATACCTACATCAAAATATATATCCTTCTTAATAAAATCCGAACTCACTTGTTTTCATACCTTTTCTTGTTGTATTCCTCCGAGGCGTAAGAAATGAAGATGGCCTGGAGTTCTGTTAAGTTAGAATTATTTTTAAATATAAATTTCTAAGAGCGATATAGACTTACGGAATCGACCTTTGTGGTTCTACTAAACCATCCAATTCCTCTCGAATCCAATCCTTGCAATCCAAAATCCTTAATGCTCCTTACTTCTTCACAAATAAACTCATCCATAAAGACCTTAATATTCCATATATCGCCGATTTAGCCCGATCAAGATACCAGTCATAATAAACTCCCGGCCAACCCGAATCCTCTTGTTTCCAGCCTCGCTTCCTCCTCTATTCCAGACAATACTCCTAGGCGTCTGAAAAGAAGATGGCCTAGGGATCTTCTATGCTAAGTGGACTAGTTGAGTGCTAGCAATGGGTAGCTTCTCATCATGCTATTTCATGACATATTATTTTCTTATTGTTAGCTGATTTACTAGTTGTATTTTGTAAATACAGTTGTAAATTTAAATAAATAAAAAAAAAAATATATATATATATATATATAAATTTCACTATTTTTTTTTGTTTATTTCTACTATCTATGTTTTTATTTGCAGTAAACTCTTTAATTTCTCCCGCCTAACATTTATCCTCTTCCTCATTCTTATCAAAATATATTTTTCGTTTAGTTTTAATTTTTGTTTTGAAGAAACTTTGCTTTGTATCAGCTAAGCGATTATTTCCCCTAAAGTCTCACATGCTTTGCCACAACCGTGATATTACAATTTTTTCGTCTCATGTTCTGTTCTCAATCACCCAATAATATGGTACACTCATAATCACCATAGCATTTCCTATAAAAATATTTTTGCCCAAGAAGAAATCTATTTACTCGGATCTTATAATTTTTTACTGGGGTCTAAGTGAAATTTAAAAGAAAAAATTAATGAATCAGAAGGGGAATATCTCTTTTGAGTGGTAAAGAAGTCGAAGTAGATTTAATGACTGTGAGAGACAGTTTAAATAAATAAGTTTTGAAAATTAGTGAGTAAAAATTAGACGGAATCGTATAAATAGGTAAAACGTTGGTAATTACCTTCACCCTCGGAGTTAATATTTTATACTTCTCTGACATGTGTTTCAAATTTCGTCAAAATCAGAGAAACTGTTAAAAGTTAAACATTCTGTTATGGGTAGTTTATAAATACGACTAAAATAATAATGAAGGATTAACGAATCCGAAGGTTCGATGCCAACGCCACAACTCGCTCCCTGCATACCTCTAGTCGGCCCCGTGCTTATTAATCATTTAGGATTCGCTTACAACCGAGTTTAGCCATTTGACTATGCCTATTTTATTCGCCGCTCTGCAATCACCTCTATTTTATTTACCGGATACAGTTCACTCAGTCCGGCGTTGTGTAAATGTCTGAATTCTATGGTCGATCTTCAGTCCAAATATTCTACGCATTACCTTATTTTCAAAAACCCTCAGCCTTTGCTCATCCCTCAATGTTCGCGGCCACGTTTCACTTCCATAAAGGACCGTAGGAAGAATCATAGTTTTGTAAATCCTAATTTTTAGGTTTCGGGAAAGAAGGCGCAAGCTAAGCAATTTCGCTACTGAAAAGTAGCAAGAATTTCCTGCTTTTAATCTAGCCTCAATTTCCTCATCGATTTCGTTTTTTCTAGATACCATCTTATATAAAGACGACTGAATATATATAAATAAATAAGTGAACATCTTGCTAATTTTATTATGAGATTATTTAGTCGAAAGGTGGTGTGAGGAAGCTCTATTGTAAGAGTGAGGGAATCCTTGCAGAACATTTCTCGAAGGATATTGGCTGCCTTGGCTGAAGGGAACGGGGGGATAGATGAGTGGGGGGGCGATGGGCTATAAGTGGCTGGCGGGCGGATTGCTGCCATCCTCCTGGATTAGGGGGGGGTGGGCTAAGGCTCCGTGTTATTGCCGGCGATGGGAGAGATAGTGTCTTAGTCTTAGCTGCTATCATTAGGTCTCACCTCCGGGCTCATTGTCATTCGGGCTTCGTTGCTCCTCGCTCGGTCGATCCTCGGGCCAGCAAATCAAACTATCCTCCCTTCTTCCAGAAACAGGCTCAGCAACAATAGCGGATCCAAAAAATTTCTGAGGGGGAGGGCGAATTTTTTTAAATTTTTATGTATCACGATGGACCTAATTTAAAATATTAGCGCATAGTTATGTTGTAAATATTTAAACATATCCATTTTCATTTAAGGAGTTAAGAAAATTACTAAAGATCTTTTTAACAGAAATCGCAATAGTTGATTGGTGCCCTCACCTCTCAGGGTGGGCATCCCCCGCTACTGCACAGCAAATGCTAGGATTAAAATGGAAAATGTTTGAAATGCCCGGGAGAGAAAGTTGGATGATTAGTGGTACCGCTGTACAGTGCTTTCTTCGACAAAAACCTTTTGTTTGTGGAATTTTTCGTAGGAAATTCTACGCTGATTATGAATATACCTCATACAGAGGGTTGGCAGAGTTAGATCCAAAAACTAGATCTTTCCATTTTATATTTCACCTAATCTGTAGGACCTTTACTTCTTCACCTCAACATATTCTGCTTCGAGCATAGATAGAGATAGAGTATAGAGATCTTAGAAAAAAAAACCATCTGATTATGGAATTTTATGTATAATGTGCTGACTGCGAATATTCTTAAAAAGGGGGTTGGGTCTTAAAAATAACATTTAGAGGTTCCGAGCAGAATTTAGGCTGAGTTTATTGGATTTTTGGTTACACAATGGCTCTCTAATTTTTTTTGTTTTGTTTTTGAGAACCCACTTAGGTTTATTGTTAATCTTCACCCGACTTAGAACTGTGCATTTTTTACTCGTAATTCTTAAATGATTATATGAATACTTTGTTTATAAGGCAGTATAACTTTCAAGATCTCTGAGGTTTTCCTTACCTATCATTTTAAGCGAGTATTATTAACGAAAATTGCACCCTCCTCTAACCCTACCGAACCAAAGACATATAAAATTTAAAAAAAAAAAACATCAACAGCAACAGTACCTACTTAGAATTTTATATATATATATATATATATATATATATATATATATATATATTTTAGTAAACAAGTATTTAGGACGAGACTATTGGATTATAGATATAGAATGCAAGGCCTCAAAGTCTCGTATAATTTCAATAATTCACTTAATCATGCAGATTACGTGCCGAATTTTCGCCTATTCAGGCATCTTCAGGGCTACAACAGTTTCACATGCAAGCTAGAAACAGACTCCTGAGCTAGAGTCTGTTTCTAGCTTGCATGTGAAACTGTTGTAGCCCTGAAGATGCCTGAATAGGCGAAAATTCGGCACGTAATCTGCATGATTAAGTGAATTATTGAAATTATACGAGACTTTGAGGCCTTGCATTCTATATATATATATATATATATATATATATATATATATATATATTTTTTTTTTTTTTTTTTTTTTTAAATTAGGTACTTATTTCAGACGCTAATGTTTTCTATGGACTTGAGTGTAAAAATGTATCTGATTAGATTGCCTAGTCGTGTTAGTGTTGATTGGAGTTGGTTTTAAAGTAGGTATTAAAATGTCTCATTTTAATTAATTTATCAATCAACCCTTGGGTCGGGAAACCTTCTTAGGCACACCAGGCCTTTATAATGTAGGTCAATTAATTAATTAATCAATTAAAGGAAGATATCTTGGCGAAATATCTTCAAACTGCAAGAAACGTCAGACCCGTACAAATATTAAACCTAAGTCCATTCACGGGTTGTAGTGGATTGTTTTGGGAAAAATTTTCCCTTCTTTTTCTTTTCTTAAAATAAAAAAAAAGAGAATATTACAGTATTACAGGAATATGGTATTCAATCGATATAAACGTTCCACATTAAGCAAATTTCTTAATCCACTACTGACTAATATTTTAACTTTGCTCTTTCTTGTTAATGTTCTTTTCAGTAGATTATGAGTACAGTAATGCCAAAACAATCATTAAGAAGTGAACTCATTGGAAGAGTATTCGTCTTGTCCGAGACGAATAAGGCAAGGCTTGCACGTGCGACAGCTGACATAATGTTTTTATGTCAAGGCTACATATTTTGAATCCATTGTATTGTACTCTTGTTCAAGCTAGGACTAGATGTTTTGGGAAATTCTTGATACTAACATTGTGGTATATGAAGCAAAGAAACAAATGTTAGAAATTTTTCCTTTAAAATATCGATGGAAAAACAAACCCTTGAATTGTCCTCTCCTCCAAAATTGCAACTTTTACGAAATTAAACTAGAATATATATGTTTACACCTATATAAGACCATTCTCTTTTTAGAGATGTTTAATGATCAATTGTTTTCTTTAAGATTAAGATGATTGATAATCTGGATTTTCAGTCAAATTTTCTTTATTTGGAGAGTCTACGCTTCGATCCAAACATGAGGTTCTTCATCAGCGCTTGTTGAGTAATACTCGACTCAAGGAATTATACTCGATGTATTACTCTCGACCGAACAAGCCCCGACTAAGATCCACACGTTTGGATCGAAACGTAGGATCTCCAAATAAAGACTAATTTTGAGAAAACAATTTCATTTCCTTTTAACATATCTATTATTTTTTTATCGGATTTAATTTATCAAAAATCTTAGCTTATAAGCCAACATAATGTATTTGGATTACTTATGCTTAATCAAACAGTAGATCAAAACGGCTGATGGAAACTGATATACTGGGTGTCCCAGACCTAGTGTAAAAAAAAAAAAATTGGGTAATACTGCATGCTAAACGGGTTAGAATAGCGCAGAAACGAGTTTCCTATCTCAATCTGCTGACGAGATAGATTTTTTTTTTATTTATTTTTAAAATCTTACTTTTTTTCTAAAAAATGGTAGTTTCATAGATATTTTCTTAATAAGCATTAAATTTCCTAAAAGTTGAGTTAGGTTTGGTTATTTTAAATCAACTTTCAGTGGGACTTTTAACGCGCTAAACACAAAACATTTATTAAAACTTAAATTTTTAATAGTTTTTGAAAATTCCTCACGCCCCACTGGAGCACCCTAGAAGCTGTCAAATTTCCTAAAAACTGAGGAATTTAGTTAGCTTTTTAGTAGTTGTAACCCATAATACAATTGCACTTCACCTTTTGAGTCTAAAAGAAGTTTTTCTGATAAAAAACACGCTAGAGATGTCACTGCTGGGGCAATGAGGAAGCGTGCAAGATCCAAAGTAATGGATGCCGAACATCCCTTGAGTTAGAGTTAGTTTTATTTTTTAAGACTAGAAAGAACAATTTATGAATTGTAAATAATATAAAAAGGGTAATAATATTCTAAAATTAAAAAAAAAAAACTCCTTAGTTTAAATTTTAAAAATACTTCCTTTAAAATAAATTAAACTTTTTTCTTCTCTTCTACTAAAATTTGAAAAATTCTACATAAAAACTGTTGAAGATAAAAAATATTATTATTATTGTAGAACTATATTAAAATGGATTATTGCAGCGCGTGTTCAAAATGTCCTCCATTAATTTGGATGCAGGCTTGTCTTCAACATTTTTTTTTTTTTAATTTCAGATTATTATTATTATTAACTAAATTCCTCAGTTTTTAGGAAATTTGACAGCTTCTAGGGTACTGCAGTGGGGAGTAAGGAATTTTCAAAAACTATTAAAAATTTAAGTTTTAATAAATGTTTTTTGTTTAGCGCGTTAAAAGTCCCACTGAAAGCGGATTTAAAATAACCAAACCTAACTCAACTTTTAGGAAATTTAATGCTTATTAAGAAAAAATCATTGTTTTTGTTTCTACGTTAATCCGAAGAAGAGAAAACTACAATTTTTTAGAAAAAAGTAAGATTTTAAAAATAAAAACAAAAAAAATTCTATCTCCTCAGCAGATTGAGATAGGAAACTCGTTTCTGCGCCATTCTACCCCGTTTAGCATGCAGTATTACCCAATTTTTTTTTTTACACTGTCTGGGACACCCAGTATATCTCATGACTGACCACTCTCTACAATACGATGATACCGCTAAAGACAGCATCGGAGGCCGAAAAATCGGTGGATAGATGCAATAAACAAAGGTGCTGCAGGGTTGGATGCAGCAAACTGAAAAGGAGTTGCTCAAGATAGAGAGTGCAGCAGGAAAATACAAAATAAAGGATCTTCATTGTTTTAATTTAAAAATGTATTTAAATAATTAAATAATCTTGGATTTTTTTTTTAACTTTTTACTTTAAAGTACCACGGGCCGAAGAAGTTGAGAGAGACTGAAGGGAATGGAGGAAGGAGCTGTGTGGGATCCACACCTCCTGAGAATCTTCAAAAGCATTACACATCTGAAAGAGATCCCAGCTCTCAATCGTTACCACAACCCTCATCCCTTGCGGCGTCTTTGAATATTTCCCAATCCTTCCGCCTTATCCTCCATAAAAGCAGGCGGATTTCTTTTTTTTTTTTTTCTTTTTCGTGATCCCCCAAAGAAGAAACATTGATTAATACACACACATAAATTATTTATGTGTGTGTTTTATTTTTACGATTTCTGATTCAAATATCCTTTCTTAAACATAGTATATTTTTAAAATATGGTCATGTTGTATATCAGAAGAAAACAGAACACAGAAAGAACATAGAAAACTTAAAAAGATGACAAATGGTCCAGTTGTCAGATCTAGCCGGAAAACTACTTCAAAAACTTACTTATTGTAAGTGATTTTTTTTAAATCTTGAGTAGCCATTGTTTTCCCACTTTTTAATTTAGCACACCTTTTGTGAAAAATTCATAGAATGGTTTCATATAACGTTTTTTAGTCAAAAGTTTTTTTTTCATAATTCGAAAAAAGAAGTTTTCTTTTTTTTTTAATAAATATTACGATATATCAAAACAAAGAGCTCAGAATACTGAAAAATATCACACTTGTTTAAGCTTTCTAGCTGTAATAGTTTTTGAGATATAACCTAAAAACGCACCGTTTTTGCTTTTCTTTATTATTATTTAAAAAAAATTATATCTCCAAAACTGTACATCCGAAAAATCCGAAATTTCGACTTTTTCTTCGCATTGATGGGCACATCAAATAACCCAACAATTATCAAAATCCTAGACCTAGAGGTTCGGACCCTCGTTGATTTGCATTGTGTTCGTTGAACTTACAGTTTGTGGAAAGTTGGACAAAAGTAATTATTTATGTGAAGAGTGTACCTCCCATATCTCGTAACTAAACCTAGAACAAAATAAATAATCTCAAAACTAAATTCAAACTACTCATTATTACAATAACAACAAGAGTTTAATGACTGGGAATGTAGGAACTCTATTTGTCCTGAGAAGAGAGTGTCGGATTATAACGATATAACGGTTCAAAGGAGGCGGATATGCTATCATAAAACTTTATGTGTTTCGTGAGATATGCCTGTGCATATCTAGTTGGAGGAAGTGTACGTGTTTCATGTTACACGTTCATAGTTGTACTTTTGTATATATTTTTAGGATACCGGTTTGGATTTTGAACCAATTTTTCGGTCACTCAGATCAAGCATATTAAATAAATATTACATGGTATAATTATATGATATGCATAAGTTTCTACCTCCTTCACAAATTGATGTTTGCATTACAAAGCTTTCAACTCCCACAATTATAAAAAAAAAAAACACACTAAAAGTAGCGTTTTTTTACAGTATAGACTAAAATATAAAATAAACCTTTATTTGTTTTATTCTGTAAATTTTTATTATACATACATCATTAAATAATTTTTATTCAAGATATGTATCACCTAAAGCTACCTATGGTTATTTTTTATTTATTTTTTTCTTAGCTTACAACATAAAAATAAAGTAAAATATGACATTTTTCTTTTAACACAAAATCAGCTAAATACTGAGGTTTAATGTAGGTTCCTATAATATATACAAGTAGGTGATTTACATAGGTTTAATAAGGCTTCAAGTGACGAGAGGGCTGGTGTCTTGGGATATGAGCCAATATTGCCTATGCTTTCCCATTTTTCCCTCTGCCTGGCCACTCTTCCCCAGGTAACAACCTGAGAACACACAGAGTTTTCCTCTCAGTATCCCTGCTATTTGAAGGCCTTCCTCTTTTCCTCTTTAGTCCACTTGGTTTCCATTCCACTATTCTCTTCACCCATCTTTCTTCCGTTATCCTCATCATATGCCCTACCCAGGTCCATTTTCTATTAAAAATTCTAGTAGGGATGTCTGTCATTCCTGTTTCCTGTCGAATCCAGGTATTGCTTTTCTTATCATGGTTGTACCGAGCATAAACCTTACTACTTTTTTGATTTTTTTTTTTTTTTACCTGTACCACTATAACCCATGAAGGGTCTTGGGTTCAGTACTTTGTAAGGAAGGGTAATGTTTCTTGGTCAGCGGTCGTGCAAGGAGGTGATCTGACCGTGATCACGCTCAACCGCCAGGTTTTTCCCCCTTAATTTTTCAATTAAGGGTACCCACTTTATAGAGGCTGGGTTTGCCCCAGGAGGGTCTCTCGGCCCACGAGGCGAACTGTGGCAAATAATAAAGATATCATAAGCCATGTCAGATTCGAACTCGGGACCTTAAGCACAGCAATCCACTGCCTTACCAGTGGGCTACCCCGCTCCCCTATTTTTTTGATAGTAACCCTTAATTTTTGTTTAACTCTCAACCAAATGTTCTCCGCCCTACAAAAGCTTACAGTTTGTAAAGGATTGAATATAATAAATGTTTAAATAGAAAAAAAATCTGCTTTTACATGAAGAATAAGTATTAAAAAATAAATGTATTTTTGAGGAAACAATTTAAGATTAAAGTTTACAAACTATATCCTTATTACAAAAATAGTTTGGCCGTAAAACTTTGAACGGAATGGTCTTAAAACTATAAGCATTTATTTAAAAAAAAAAAGTAATTTTGAGAAAAAAAATCGTGTTCTATCACCATGTATATTTTTTTTTCATCGAATTTAATTTTAAAAAATCTTAACTTACTAGCCAAAACAATATATACTCCATTATTTTAGGATCATTTTGTGCGAAGTTTTACGGCCCAACTATTTTCGATAAAAGAATGTTTGATTATAATATTTTTATTTTTTTTTAACAAGTGCATATTACGCATGTAAAAGTAAACATTTTTTCTATTAGGATATTCTTTGTACATTGTATAGATTGTAAGATAATATAACATGAAACAACGTTCCTTTTTTTAGCAAAGATCTGAGTGATTTCGGTTTAGTATGGCCTGAAACTTATAACTTTAATGGTTATTATGCGAGACAATTTTATTGAATTTCGGTTATAATCTGAATTCAAAATAGATTTTAAATTACGTTTTTACTCTAATAATTCGTTAATTCGAGAATAAAGGCTCTTAGCCCACGGTGTAATTGTTTAGTTAGGATCTTACAGATTGGAAAGTCTGAAATTTTATAATTACAATCATAATATTCTAATAAAATGATAACTATCATGAATTTATTTTTTTCGCTTGTGTTAATTGTAATTTTTAATTTCTTGGAAAAATTTTTTAAAAGGTATAAATGACGTATATATTATTTTTTCTTAGCATTTATAATACTTTTCATTTCTTTTGCATTGATTTTTTTTTTAAATTAATTTACATAGTTTCCGAAAAAATTTAAAGTATATAGTTTTAATTTTTTTTCGTAATTATTTTAAATGAGTTGAAATATGTTTAAGCTTTTGTTAAAGTAGTCATGACTTTAACTGTTCTTTACCCATCATTTAGACAACTGACATCAACTTTACTGTTAGCGTAGATTGTTTGACAGTACTACCACGACAAATTTTTTCCCGTGTGAACCAGGTTTAAGTGCTCAACTAAACGGTGTCAAGAAATTATTAAACCAATATTTACTTTGTTTTCCGGAAGAGACTAAACATTTGTTTGCGGCAATTAAAGAATTAAATAGCAATTAAAGGACGGAATGGGCCAATTAATTTAATTGGTTGAAGACAAGTCTGCCGAGACCTGCTCGTCTTCTTAAGTGGATACTTGATCCTTCATGACTGGATATGATTGGTCTGTGGTGGGAGCCATCTAGAATATTGGAAGGTAATTAAATAAGGACGGTTTACATTAATTTCAATGATAGAATTGAATACGGCAAGGACATAAACTGTTACTATATAATTTATATGTATTGATGTATTGATTTGTAGTCTTTATATGTATTGAGCGTGTATTCAATAATAGCAGGCATGCTACCTCCCTATCCACATTTAAGCACCTCCTATTCAAATTTCTACTTAAAAAATCATAGTCAGTTCTCGGCTATTACTAGATCACCTCAAAAAAGCTTTTCATTTTTATTTTTATTTTCTCTTGAAATATCTCCGGTTGCATTCAGGTATTTCGAAATTAATTTTGTATATAGATAACTATACTTTGTCCCTAACCGTAAAATTAATGATGCACAGTTGAATTCATTTAAACAGGGGAAGTAACTATTACTTTGACATAATTTTGTATTATCGTTTTATTTTAATAAAAATATCCATTTTTTTGTTTTGCCTTAAAAGACCATATTAATTTTTATTCTATCTTAGTTAAGTAAGAAATTAATAAATAATGCAACAGGAACGAGTCAAGGGATATTAGGGACGACCCCCCCCCCCTCCACCGCATTAAAAAAAAGACTTTAGTGGAATAAATTGACGCACATATTTATTACGAATTTCTAGTATAATACAAGAATAGTAGAGACCGACCGAAGTTTCGGTTTCGGTTCCGATTTCGGTCAAAAATAGGCCAAGCCGAAACTTGCATACATGTCCCCGACAAGGAAGCGGGACTACGGGACTACGGCTTGTCTGGACCGATCTCGTTCATTGCCTTATGCTCGCTTGAATTTAATCATGTTTAGTGATAGTTATTTTAGTTTACTACACATAAATTATCATCGTAAAACACGGATTTCTGTAATACTTTTGGTATCCTTAATTGATCAAAAACTTAAAGTTAGGTTTAATGAAAGAAACTACAAGTTAAGGGGGTCTAACTTCCCGCGGTGATCAACCTTGCTAGGAACTAGGGGCCTGGATTCCATCCTATAACCTTACTAGTACACCTCTCTAACCACTCTTCATTTTCAAAACCACGTATTGTATGAATAATTAAGTTCAATTACTGACATTCCATAAGCTTGCATTGATATGATTGCTAAACTAGACATGTTACACACTTGAATATAGTATATATATGCACCTAAATAAGTTTCTGTTTCGGCTAAAAATTTGGTTTCGGTCGGACACTAAAGAATACATAATGTCTATGAATTTAACCTATAAGTCCCATTCTTTTTTAAGATAAATTATGATTTATGCATGTATTTTTTTTCTAACAGGATATCTCTCCTTTAAACTTTCATTTGTTGAACTATTTACTCTTATTTGTTAATATTCTGTATGCAAATACTAACTTTAATCATCCAGTAATATTTGGCCAGTTGTATTTTTTTCCCCTTTGTTCCAATTCGTCATTCTCAAGGGACTTCGTCCCGGAATAAAGTTTCTTTCCTATTTTATTCTAACTTTCGAGATATCTTTTTTCGAATGTTTCGGGAGCAGCACATTTAATGTAAAGAAAAATAATTTTCAACCATTCGTCCGTAAAAAATCAGTAAACTAGATACTTTTCAACGCAGTTTATCTAGCTTTGTTAATGTTCGGTAATTTTTAAATTCGTATTTCAAATTTGTTTATAATTGAATTTTTTACTAATTTTTTAAAAAAAATTTACGACTTGCTGTTCTTACAGTAATTGTGAGATCTATATTTAGGAACCGGTTAGGGAGCGACTGATGAGAAGTGAGTCTGCAGACCATGCGCTAAGACTCCCCTCCCCCCCCCCTTCCTCCTACCAATTACGTTGAATTGTCTTCAAGCAGGAAAAGGTTGTTATATATATAATTCAAGGGGATTTATCGATGTAATAAAAATAAATATCAAAGTGCTCCCTTTTTATTTTATACTTTTCAAGTTTCGCATATTTGGCAATGTAATTAGACTAAATATAGCCCTAAAGGAAATTTTTCAACGATCGTTTAAACCGTCAGTAAAATCCAAACTCCGTTTCTTATGAACCCCCAACGTTTATATTATTCATTCCTTTAAAAAAAAAAAATAATAATATATAATCAAATAGTATAAAAAATTTAAAACAGTAACTGAACCCTTCTGAACTCATTCATTCCCAAACTATTCACTGGACATGGCTTTCAAAAAGATTAAAAGGTAGCTCGTACAAAAACGGACCCCAACTCTCTTGCTAATCCTTGATTTAAAAAAAAAAAATATTATACGTTGATAGATGTTTATATCTATTTTAGTGAAGGGAAAAAATTGAGAATTGAATAAATTTATTTAAATTTTATAAGGTTTTATCCAATCAAGCAAATTTCCCACAGAAGTCTTGATCCGATCATGAGGAAATTCACTGCTGTTTTTTTTCAATTTCTAGATACTTGTCAAATCCTCTAGTCAATCCAGTACCCTGCATAAATATCGCCTAATCGAAAATAGTAAACAAACAAAAGTAAAAGATTACTAATTTTTCAAATATAATCAATAAATTCGTTTCTGCATGCATCCAAAATGTGAAACCAACCAGGTTTAACATTTCGGTGTTTTTCAAGACTGAAACTGTGATGCTGATGAATCAGTGAGAATAGAAAGCTCTTCTCTTATCTGAACTTTAAGTTTAGATCTAATATGAAACATGTATAATAGAGCAATATTTTAATGATTGACTTACTTCTAAAAACATTTATGAGGTATATTTCTTCAAGTTTAGAACATTATTATTATTTACTATGGTTTGTGATTAAAGGATTAAAAAAACAGATTCTACTCATAAAATGTCCATAGGTCCACCTGATTATTCTTGTTGGCCATTACATTCAATAGAAAAATATGTATTGGATTGCACTTTCCTCATGCAAAAATAGTGTTTTTTTAATTTATTAATCCTAACAACTTTTAACAATATACTTCTCCCGTTATAAATGTATATAAAACATTTTCTCACTATGCTTAGTATTTCAAGGTGGGTTTCTAAATTCTTTTTTTTGACATGGCTTAATGGCCACATGAAATTGTGAGGTAATAAGAAATGGTCCCTTCTTTGGAACAGTCACATCATTTTAATAGCCCATTAGAAAAACAGAAAAAGTAAGATCATATTCGAAGCATAAAAGAAATAATCCACGAAATTTTAATTAAACCCTTTTCACGAGTGTGACAGATCTGGTCTAAATGCTTTAAAATATTCACTTTTACAACAAAAACTAAACATGAATAAATATATGTATATATTTTTAGCAATTGTCCTATTTTATAGCTATACATGCATGTCAAAAAATAATTTGTCAAAATTATAATTGTTAGCTGCTTAATTCTTTTACATTTTGTAACTCTGTAAAATATACAAGTCCTATTGCTGTAATTTAAATTGAATTTCATCTTATCAACATTATAAAATATTTTTTTAATATTATTAATTTTATCTTATTTCTTTATATTTTTTGAATGTTTATTTGAAATATACATCAATAAGTCCAATACCTGAAAGTTGAAATTGAATTTAAATCTATGTTCTTGAGTATCATATGAAATTCATATGGTGAAAAAATACATTGCTCTGTGATCTAAAATATTGTCTAAGTTTGTCGTAGATAAATTTGCAAATTTCAATCAATTATTAAAAAAAAAATATTTACCTGATTTTGACCTCTCCGGATGACTGTGAGCTCTGAGAGCTAACAAGGGTGGCAACAAGATGCCTACTTTTGGAAGCCCTCTAGAGGTGATGTAGTTAACTACACATATAATTACATATCAGACTATACTAGGTAATATCTATGGTGTGAAAAGTTTAACATAAATCTTCTATTATTTTTTTTTCTATTCAGGGCATATACTAGAATGAATGCAAAGTGATCCACGAAGGCACACAAAATTTTTCACATTGTTCAAAAATCATATAAACACCCTAACATTCAATTGCTTATTGCTTTTGCTTTAAAATTCCGAATATATTTTGATTTGAATCATTGACAAATATAAATTTTACAGCACCTTCAAAATTATTTTTATATGTAGCCTTTGAAGTTTGATTTAATCGTCTGCAAATAATGAAACAAAAATAAAATATAATTAAAAACCTAAGTTTTATTGTTAAAATGTTATCATTCAGTTGATAATCTCTAGACAGGGAATAAACTATGCACTTATATAAATAGGTGTAATTATAAAATAAAAAGCATTAGATCATTTGATCTTTAATGTCTATAAATACTAAATGTGCTCTTAAAAAATAATCTTAG
Source organism: Aelia acuminata (assembly GCA_911387785.2). Taxonomy (NCBI): domain Eukaryota; kingdom Metazoa; phylum Arthropoda; class Insecta; order Hemiptera; family Pentatomidae; genus Aelia; species Aelia acuminata. Next base: position 141,902,989 of record OU426980.1, on the reverse strand, counting down.
TAAGCTGTGCTGAATAGTTTCAATACAGGCCAATTTCATAGTAAAACTTTATTATATTCCTGTTTTTATATTAATGATAGCGTTTTGAAAATATATTTTACAATATTAAAATGCAGGACAGTTGATGTAGGACAGTTTTAATTGTTAACAATTTTTCTGAATTTCATAACTTAAAATTTTTGATTAAACAATAAATTTGTTGGATATTTTGTCCACATAATTTTAAAAATAATTTATTAATTTACATTACACAACTCATTATCAAATAAATTTGATTATTTAATGAACCCATCATAATAAAAAATATGATCACCAAATTTTCTGTTACATTAACTAAAGTATAACTAAGTAAGCATAATTTTAAAAGTGAGCAAAATTATAGTTGTATTTAAATTTGTTTCAACTTGATATACATATAACATTGTAAACTTATTTTTTAAATAAAACATTAATTTTTGTGATGAATTTGGGTACCAGTATAACATTTATTTATGTTAAGGCCTATCAAAGACCGAGGCAGGCATCTAAAGACAGAGGGAACAATAGAGGTGGAGAAACTTTAAAGGTAGAATGGTACTTGCATTGGCAATATCAAAAGAGATTTGGGAAGCCTTAGACACTTCTAGAATTCATCACAGCTACATAAACACATCGGCCAGAGTGAGCTAGTCTACCGACATCCTTTCTTGTGTGCAGTGCCTAGTTATAAGTTATGATAAGTGTTATAGGGATACTAGTTCATATTTAGAGGAAATTAGTAACAAGAATTGTAATTTATATTAATTACAAGGGTAGAAATAATATGAATTTTTGCTTTTTCTTTCAATTTCTATTTCTATTTATCAAAAATATATTACTGATAAATTTAAAAATTATTGGACTCTAGGAACCCAATTTTTCAGAAATGCACTTCTGGTACATTAAGGGGTCAAATGTAACATACCTAACATAAATCAGCCCCAATTTCTATTTATTATTATTACATCCTTTAATCAAGTTTAGACAGACAACATAATTTAGAAGTTGTTAAAAATCTATTTTTCATGATATCCTTGAAAAACCAATAATTTAGAGTGAATTTTCCAATTTCACATTTGTGAAGTGTGCATATTTGAAGTTTTCAAGTTTAAAAAACAAAATACTTTAGCAAAATTCAAACCATCTTTGAAAATAATTTAGAACCTTATAAATGAGTTAAAAACAGAAATAACAACTAAAATTTCATAATAATATTAATATTAATGATGCGTAAACGCATCTCTGGGACAAAATGGGTTAATATTGAGATAACTAGTAATTAAAATTGAAATAATTTTAAGATTTTATATTTTGCCTGATATAGTTCTAATAGTTTGTAATCTTAATAATTCCCTCCATAATTTTGATGGAATTATGGCCTGTTTGTATTAAATCTGTTGGTTCTGGAACAGCAACAGTTATTTGAAATTATAATATATTAATTTTAGGTTGTTTAATTGTAACAGGACTGAAGGATCCAAAGCAGGTCTGTAACTGTTGGAAGTCAACTTTTTATTTTCAATTAAAGGAGCCTTGAGGATGAAATCTGTTGTTTTAAAATAGTTAAAAATGAAATACTTTGGCATTTCATACAGAATTACTTTAATTAATTTTAAATGTATTAATTATTATAACATGTATTTTTTATAATCTAATGATTTTGTATTAATTACCCATTGAAATTGGTTTATAGCTTCATTGTTATTATGTATATTTAGATATGAGGATTATTGATATCAAAATATACATAATAATAATAAAGCTATGAACCAATTTAAATGAGTATTACATACAAAATCATTAGATTTCAACAAATACATCTAATATTAATTAATACATTTAATATTAATATTAATGTTTATCTAACAATGTTTAATAAAATCTTATTAAACATAAATACATTATTCAATTTATTGTTATTTTCAAATGTAGGTTTGCATCTAAAATATGTCTGTGGTTGTGTCAGTACTCGTTTCCATTTCAGATTTATTGTTACTATTTTTGGTTCAATGAATTTTAATATTTAAGTTTATAATGAAATAATCATTTCCAAGGAGCAGTGTATCTAGTCTGTGTATCCATGAATATTATAAACAAATAAAGTTCAGGATATACTGGGGTTAAAAATAGATTTGCTCCCAATTTTATATTTTAAAGGATTAGAAAAACCTTTTTTTTGTTTATAGTAAATTAATAAAATAAAAATTAGGGCTATAAGTTTTCAATAATTCAGAATTTCAGATTATAGAAAAATAAATAAATAGTAAATGACCAGAAATAATCATAATAATGTATCTACATCACAAATTAAATAAATAGATGTATAAATAAAATCAAAATAAAGAGAATGGGAGATAACAAAATTGGATAAGTTATCCTAAACATTTTTCGTGTTGTCTTTGAAAACTCCAAACCAAGTTTGTTTTTTTTCAAACAAGTGAATAGCAGAATAGGACTTCAGGAGATCCCAATGCCTCTTTTCCAGCCTCCTCAATCAATTAATAAGACACCATTGTGGTTAACGAATATATGATTACTGTGTGTTTTCACTTATATATAAATATATATATATATATATAAATATATATATATATATATATATATATATATATATATATATATATATATATATATAAAATTGATGGTTTATATTTGAGTATATTTTTATTATTTCAGTGGTTTCTTGGTCCAATTGATCTTGATTGCATGCATATGAAATGTAATATGTAAGAGATATATAATAAAAAGAGTTCTGTAGATTAGTTAGAATATTGGTTTTAAAAAATTATGAAATCCAAACAGGTTGTTTATCGACTTTATATTTCTAATTTATTTTGATTCATTCAAATTGTGAAATGAATTTGTGGACATTAAATAAATTCTATTGAAAATTTTTGCAAGTTCATATATTAATTCCAGTATATCTTGTTTTAATGAAATGAAATCCAAGTTTAATTTATTTCTAAAGGCCATATTTTCATAACTTTTTATGAGTTGATTCTTGGAATCCCATCCATTATGAAAATATTATTCCGGCTTTTTATGAATTGTTTTTCAAGAGAAAATTGCAATAAGGAAAATTTAATAGGATTAGTAATAAAAGGGTTAATGGAGAAAGACGACTTAAAAGAGAGAAGTATCATGGAATGGGGGGGGGGAGGGAGGTAAAAGAGGGGGGTTGGTAGCTGAACCCAAGAGATTGCTATGACGGAACCATGAATAATAAAGTGATGTAGACGGACCTGTTTGCCGAGTTGCAAGTAAATAGCCTGTACCATAGCAGTACTAATCCGTTCCCCTTCAAAAGATCCCCTCATGAATCTGAAATATTTTTTCGGCTTTGATTTCGAAACCTTTTGAGCTCCGACCTTTTCGTTTCTGAACAATTTGAATATATTTAAGCAGTGTAAACTCGCCTTTACTTTTCTTAGTTAAATAATATAATGTGGGTATATCCAGAAAAAAGAAAAGACCAACATGTGATTTAAATTTTAACAGCGCTACTAACATAACAATGATATTGCTGTTTGAAGTGATTTCAAAATTTCATACAATACGAGAAAAATATTTATATTTCGTTTCTGAACTTATTCTCAAATCTAAGGCCCTATGCAAGTCTTAGATGAGGCTTTTCCATCTTGTAAGGAGGAATTAGGACAAAAATTAAAATTGATGAACAGCTCAAAATTTATTTATTTAATCTACAAAATAGTTACCACCGTTAGCGATTGCCCTTTCCCAAAGGCTTGGAAGGTCCATTATCCCTATTTTTCCAAAAATCACTGTCCTTACTCCTGAAGAACAATAAAAGGTCCGTTTTGACGTCATCTTCTAAAGAGTAGGATTTCCCTTGTAGACAATTTTCGAGGGAACGGAAAAGATGGAAATCGGAAGGAGCAATGTCAGGAGAGTACGGCAGGTGAGGTAAAACCTCCCACCTGAAGCTTGATAACTTTTGCCGAGTCCTTAAAGACACATGGGGCCTAGCGTTGTCTTGGTGGAATAGCACTCCTTTCCGATTTACCAACTCTGGCCGGTCGATTTGCAGGCTCTTAACTCCGCAGGAACCTCACGGACGGTAATTCGTGGATTGTTTGGGATGACCGTCATAATAATCTCAATGTCAAGAGTTGAACTCAGGTCAGCCCGGGGCTCGTCTTCCAAATTGAAATCTCCTGATCTAAACCGCGAAAACCACTTATGAACCGTGCCCTCAGCAATTGAATCGCTGCCATACACGGCACGAATCTTTCTTGCAGTCTGAGCTGCGGTTTTTCCTTTTTTAAAAAAGAACAGCATAATATGCCGAAAATGAACTGAATCGTCACTTATGTTGGTTTGCAATAAACTACTCTACTGAGCCTTAATAAAGACGAATTCAGTGTGTAAACATAGTTAATTCCATGAGGATTAAAGGCATATAAATAAACATTAGCTTTGTTATTCGTTTTTAGTAGAAAAAATAAAAGCTAAATTTTATTTTAAAAATCTCTACGAACTTTTCAGACAACCCAATAGATTCGTATTACAACATTTCTTGCATTTTTTAATTCAGTTAATATCACGAGTGCAAAACTGAATATCAAACGTATGTATACTATCGTCTGTTAAGTATCCTTGTTAAAAAAAAAGTGTAATCTTTGAAGAAGGTCGATTTCCATATTTCTAATATTCGCAATAATGGTACAATAGGATACGCATATTGAGCCTCCATTTTGAGCCACGAGTGTATCACGACTAAACTAAAACTAAATGTCTCACTTTTGCTAAGTTTGCACTTTAGAAAAATTAATCGCTAGAGTAGACTCGAAAATTGAACTGTTTTTTTCCGGACTGCTCAATAAAATTAAAATAGCATTTTTTTCTCTCAAGATTTCCTCGCAAAGAAAAAACCAAATTTCCGCGAAACCTTCATCCACAAATCATAGAAATCCTATTGTAAAATCTCTAACTAGCCACACCCACTCCTGCAATCCACTTGGAAGGTTAAAACAGCAGTGGCCCCGCGACCTTTTGTAATATGTATGTATTCGAGTAGTCCTGCTCTTCCCTATACAAGTGGGGGTACAATTTGATTCGGAGTTCCCCTGCCTGATTTAATATAGCGGGTATAAATAAGTATTGCCAGCGTTTATGATGTTTATTCTACTGTAAATTATTTTTTGTTAATTTAATTTTATCTTATTTATAATGCTGTCGACAGTCAATTTATTAATATTGAGAATAAATTGAGCGTTTATGTGATAATTTGAAACCATTACAATTGTCCTCGAATGAGTCAGAATGTGACATTACACAAATGAAAAATAAAATACTAACTGCGTCGACTACGAATCTCGAAACTCCACCTGAAACGACGGGAAATGACCATTCCTTGTTTTCCTTTTATCATAGATTTTATCCATACTTTTTTATCATACATTGTGTTGGAGTAATCTATAAACAGAACATTATCACGAAGTTGGCCTGAGCATTTTTCATAATAGGAATCCCGCATGCTCTGGAATCCTTTATGTGATATGGTCTATTAAACTAACTTCAAACCTTTGGAGAGCATTTTGGAAGCAAAAAAAAAAAGCCGATTTTTTCATAACTTACAAATATTTGTTATCAGATTGGCTAATTGACAAATCGCTGTTCCCCATAATATGAAAAGATCATTGCTATGGACACATTTAGTAGACTTGAAACAATTGAGGAAGAAACTGTCACTTGATTTTTTGGCAAAGAAAATTGAATTAAAAGAGAAGATGTAAGTTTAACATTGGGAAATTCGATTCATTAAACTAAAATATTTATGAACCACGAAAATGTAATAAACAAGCAAAACCTGCTCGATAATCTATTAAAATAACCACGGACAGTATGTTTAAGACAATGATATATTTATGTAATACTTGAATTTTTAACGAAATTAATTTTTGAATTGTTCTTGATTTATAAAAATAGCTGGGAAAAGTTGGTAATTAAGTACCTAAACGTGGAATATAGAAGCTCGTTTATAATTTATATAAGTCAGATTCGCTTCTTTTATCAAACGTAACTTAAACAATATAATTTTTTTAATTGTCTTACTTTGTTGGAGTAATCTTCTTAAGATTTCCTTGACAGGACTAAGATTTTTTTTTAATTATTAAGTAAATTATTATTATTTTTATTTTTCTGAGAATAATTTTAATAATACTGCGGATCTCACAGTAAAAAGATTGATTCCATCATTAACCAAACAGTAATTCTTCTCATATATCATGATAAATCCCTAGCACGATGCCTTAGACAGTCCATTCTACTTTGCTTCTTCCAATTTTCTCAATCAAAGCATAAAACTAATTGAAAAGCCGTTTTAAATATGATATAGTATGAGTGTTAATGTAATTGTAAATCTGTAGATAGTATTAGTGGGACTTTTCTAATCCTGGTCTAGCATCATGATCATTGTATAAAAAGAAAAGTAATAATTCTGACCACTTTAATATGATGTGATTCCAAACCTTCTGAGCTGGTCTTTAACTTAGTTATATATTAGTTTATTGCAACCTATTTATTCACTGTAAGGCATGAATATTAGAACAATATAATCTCAAATTATAATATAGTTGTTTTTACTTTATTGACTGAACCTCAAAAACCTTATTAAAACAAACACGCACACACACACACACACACACACACACATATATATCATGACATCTTTAATTATAATTTAAATAAAAAGTTTAAAGGTTTATGGATAAAGAAAAAAAAACACATGCTGTTACAGTTTATTTTAATGAGTATTAATTAAATGACAATAACACCTTCTTATGTGTACTAACAATAATATTCAAACATCAATGCAATATTATTTGGAAATTTTTATATATTTTTAAGTCATAAAAATACCATAAACTTCTATTTGATTACACACAAATATAATTTTTATGATTATTGGTTTTATCAATTATCAGCTAAAAAGTTCATTGTTTTGGCTCATGTCGAAGACGCAATTTTCACTTATAAGTATGCAATATCTTCTATGTTTAAATTTTAGGTAATTGCCGACTCTATGTTTATCACTTGTAAGTTAGTGTAAAGTTCACTTTCAAAAATATCTAATTATCTGTGATTTTTTCAAACCGGCACATTTTAGGTAAATTGATTATAATGACTAAAATAAAAAAATGTTTCCATTTTTATCTTTTATTATAAATAAAATACTTAGGCTAATGAAGACATAGGCTCTTATGTTGGAGAAATATGACAAATACAATTTCAAATAAAACAACCATTTTTTTTTTTTTCCAGATCAAAAGCAATAATAACATGTTCCTAAATTGCTTAAGATTTAAATAGTTAAGGACTTTAAAAAATATTTAATAAACCAGTTTTTAGTTATAATATTATTTAATAATTACTATTACTTATTATTTATTTAGTTTTTGCAATATAAGTTTGGAATTATATCGAGTTTGATATTACACAAATAAGCAGATATTTTAATAAATAGCATGTCTAATTATTATATAGTGGTCAGTGATTAATCTCAAGGAGGGATGCAGTCACAACTTGTACAAAACAATGAACTTAATCTAAACCTATTACATCTATAAACTACTTCTAGATCTTATCAATATGAAATTCCTTAAAGAAATATACATAAGAAGCCAACTTAAACGACTTCATCCAGACTTTGATGGAATAAATCAGTTCAAGTGGCATTTTTGGTTGGAATACCATGGGCTAGTTGCCTAATATGTGCCTACTATGTACAGTGTTTTTGAGACAAAAATCTTCTAACAATTACCATTCTTTTGCCATTCTAATTGTACAGCCACGCATTCACACGAATTTGAACATTTTTTCTTTTATAAATAACAAAAAGGAAGAAAGCATTTGGTATATATATTTTTTTAAATTAATTTTTTTTTCGGTTATTAGAGAAAAGGTAAGGGAATTCGATTGTTAACATCTATTTAGCAAGCAAGAAATCATCAATTTATGACCAATTTTTGAAAACTTATAATTGGACACGGGAAAGTTGAGTCCGAACACTGTGTTAATGTCAACTTTTACCGATTTTTCTATGTAGGGATTATGAAAACTATGTGAGTTGGAAAATTAATGATGATTTTATTTGATAAAATTAAAAAAAAAAAAAACAGATACTGAAATTATAATATTTATGATTTGAATTATTAACATTGAAAAAAAATCTACTTGAATATTTACATTTCTGGTTTCAGATATGATGGAAATAATTTTAAAGCAAGAAAAGGAATTAACTAAGCATTTTAGAAAGTGAGAAAATGCTAAGGGATTGCGTGAAATGGGACCAAAGATTATAAAGGCGGATAAGACCCTAAGAGATCATTCTACGTACTTGGAAGAATTTATGTTAAGAAAACTGACCTTTTTATCGGAATATTAGGCTTTTATCTTCTTCATCAAAACTAGGAATGATAATCGACCATTATGTTTTATAAGTGTGGATGAAATAATAACCTTTGAATTCGATTTTTGTTGCTATCAAAACCCACGTCTTGAGTTTGCATACTTGTACTAACATTTTCAGAAATAATTAAAATAAAGAGTTGCCGGGAAATTCGTCCGTCTTAATCTCAAATCGTCATTAATTTTATCTCTTTTTTTTTTAAACAATCGCACAAGTAATAGGTGGGCTATTGAAAAGACGTAACCGAAACTATTGAACAATCAAGCTAAATGCTTCACAATATTATTTGGTTCGCACGGCTTCTGATGTACATGCGAAACATCTCAGTAAAATAAATACATATCTATTTTAAAGTGAATTTGAAAATGATTAGGAATGGATATGTTATAAGTCTGATAGCTGTATCTTTAGTCCTTCACCAGCTATTTCTATTCATTTTCGGTCTGGGCGCCACTTTTCTTTCTTACAAATGGCACTGGCATTTCAAAACCATTATTTACACAACCAGAATACCAGGGCGCTGATGTCCCCAAGTATCGGAAGTCGCTTATATTAGACATCGAAAGATAGAAAAGGATACACCAATGAAATTCAATTTTTTTTTTCGTACAACAAAAGCATGAGCAATCTCGTCACGATTAGAACATTGAAGCTACATTGTGAAACATATATTTATAATTAACACCGAACACCAAGGATAAATTATGAATTAATGTGTGCGTTTGCGGCAAGGTTATCAACCATTTTTTTTTTCTATAGCTAACTTACAGTTTATAATATTATAATAACACATTTATTGATTTAAACCGACAACAATGAACATATGACATATAGATAGAATATATTTTTATTTTATATAACTTTGATAGACACGGTCAATTATTCTAATACACACATATTATTTAGGCTTATAGGGTAACACGAAATCTGGAGAAAAAAGGGCCAATATCACACTTTCAATTTGGGACGAAACAGGTGTATCCTCGACTGCAAGGCCGACCCTGGCGCACCCCATCCGGCAACTTACAAAACCGAAATTGAAAAAACCATCCAAGTATTATCAAATAGCAGTATCGTCGCATTGAGAAATATCAGCATACAAATACGAATATTTCTAATTCTCAACTACATGCATCTCTAACAGTCTCCGCTGGAGAACGTTCAAGCGACTAACATTGATTATACATTGATTCCTTATAAATTAATAATATAACAACTTACAACATGAATATAATTGCTTTTCAAGCACCATAAAAGTCAACACTCTATAAAATAAAACATGTATCTTTATAAATTACATCTTAACTAGCAATAAAACTATACACAATATTTGGAACGATAAGATAGAGAACAATAAAAATCTGAATTTGATCGAACAATACGAAACGGTAACTCTACTAATAGACTTGAGGAACCTTTCACACGACGCCACATCAGTCTCACCAACAGTTACACTAAGAAAATAAACTTTTATATCTCTCGATTCATCCTCTACTTTTATCATTTATAAAAATTTACAACTACCAGAATTTAAAAACTATTTAACAAGCAAAAAGAAAATAGTTGACTTTATATCCATTAATAGGTAATTTTTATTTATATATATTTGTATATTTATTAAATGTAATAAAAATATTTCGGATATAAATCTAATATTATTATTTACAAGCATGGCTCCGGTCTTGACCGAACCACCACAAGCGAACCGAAAGACCTTAGCCTAATTGCCAGTGGCCATTTCGACCGGAACCCGATTCGAAAACATCGCAAAGCCCAAGGAAGGACTTTTCTTTCCAAACTAAAAAGAATGAGCCCTGTTCCGGGCTGTGAATGGTAGACAGTGCAAGGCGAGAAGCTCAACGAAGTGAAGTCTCAAAGTATAAACTATTTCCATAAAACTCAACAGACCAACAAACTAAAACTCAATTCCATCCGAATCCGATCCAAACTTGTCCTGGCCTTGTATTGTCTTTTCACAGGTAACTCATATTTTGAAAAACAAAAATAAAAATAAAATCTAATCTAAAAAATAAAATAACCAGACGCATTTCGCATCTTCTATAATTGATTAGACAAACAACCTAATCAATAAAAGACGATATTCCATATTAGTTTCTAAATTCAAATGATACCTCATCTAATTTTAACCAATCGGAGAACAAACAGAAGTATAGTTTTATTAAAAATATATATATTTTTAAAATAAAGACTTTCTAAAATATCTCATTTGTATTTTTTGTATTTTCTATTTTTTTTTTATATTACAAACTTTTTCGACAATTTTAAAATTTTCAGTCTGTAACATCAATAAAGGGGCGAAGTTAAATTTCTAAAATGACAATAATATAAATCACGCATCTAAATAATCCTAAAACAACGTAAAAATGCTAAAGGGGACAAAATTGGTTTTTATAAATGATCCAAGTCTTACAGTGTCGTATTAGGAAAGCTCTAAAGGATTGATTATTTGATGTTCATTCATTGTAGTAAATGATTTTACTTTTATAAAATATAGATTAAAAAAAAAGAGTATTAAATGTAAAACAAAAATAACAAACACAACAAATAGTGTAACATCTAATAAAAAACCAAGTAAAAAATTAACACATAATAAAACAAATAAAACGAAACAATCAACATATAAATGATATAACAATAAACACATAAATTATTATAGGAAGAGAATATAATCAACGACGTTTGGTCATAAAATAAGAATATAAACTGATAATTAATAGGTAGGATAAAATGAACGCATGTGTCATGTTGTAGAGACGTTGGGCAATCGAGAAAACCGTAGACCTACTCTTTTGTCATAATTTCCAACAAAAGTCGGCCGCTGCGAAAGAAATTTCAAGTAAATGCAACACCATCGACTAAGAGTATGTTGATGAACCACCTGGCGAGGATTACAGATATCCAGGCTATGAAGATCACTTGGGTTGAGCTGCGTACGCCATCTGTAAACAGAACGCAACGCTTGAGTTAGGTACTTGAAATTCTTAATATAATTATATATGTATATATATATATATATATATATATATATATATATATATATATATATATTTAAATTTAATTAAAATTAAAAGAAAGGGGCAATCCCACTGGAGATTCCATGGTCAAACTCCTTTCCTTGTCTAGTCCTTAAACAAATGCCTGAAAGCAAACATAATATGGCTGGATTGGTACACCCGAAATCTCGAAAATAAAAATAGCGTAATAAATTGAGGGATCTACTTTTCAGAAATTTTCTATTATATTAGTATTTACGAACATGAATAAAATATTTTTTTTTAAAATAATAAATAATGAGTGCTCTGTTTTTACCGTTTATATATTTGTTTTTTCCAACTATATTTGTTATTCGTGATTGATGAATATTAGGTATTCACGATTGATGAATATTATATTAATCCTAGCATGTATATATAAACATGAATATATTTTCTTCATGAATAATGTCTAACTGAATTTATCAGTATTCGTTAAACATGAATGACCGAATACCAGTTATTCATTATTCATTTTACATTAATACCATAAACACTCAATAATCATTAAAAATACTCCGTACTGATTATGAATAATGGTTATTCATTATTCATTTGTTTTATGATTACCAATTATTCATATTCATAAATCATTATTCAGATTAAAATTTGCCCAACTCTGCCTTGGATGGACAATTATATTTCACCACTTAGTTACCGTTTCTTTATAGCTACCTAATTTTTTAATATGTTAAATATCGTATATATATTTTATTAATTTCAAATTATTATATACTAATTTATATCCATTTTTAATCTTTATTAAAATTTACAATACTGAAGGCAGCACATCTAATTATAATAATTTATTCGTATGACCATAGAATAAAAGGAATGTGTGTTGTTGCCGTAGTAATGGGAGGGGGTGGATGATGGGAAAGCGTACGGCAGATGGAAAAGGTTGAAGCAAGTGATGTGCCTATGACAGCTACTTACCCTTAACACCAAACCTTTACTTGCATTTCGATCTCCAACAACAACCCTATCTCCACAATCACTACCAATACCCAACACCAAAGGCTGCAGTCCAGCCTTGATGCACTTACTTATTTCCAGGATTACTCTCATCTGTAGATGATTTATCCCGTTAAAGGTACAAAATTGTTTATTGTTCCATCAATTTCTCATAATATATGATGCCAGTAACCTAAAAAATAAACATACCTATTTCTATTAAGAGATAACTGACTAGTGTGTTTAAACTCCCTTCTAACGCCTGCCCTTTGAACACAACCCTAAGATTATCAAGGGGTATCCGACTTATTAGTTTAACCAAGGGGGGGGGGGGGCTCCACTAACCCATAGCTTACTGTATTGAAATTAACTCTAAATAATGTTTTAAAGGTTTATTTCATGAGATTGCAATTTTTTAAAGATTTATAAATCTGTGGATGTAAAAAATAAAATGTAGATGGAAATGGAAGTCATTTTTTTAGATAATCAGAAATGACTTTTCCATGTTTTCTAATATTCATCGTTCATGATATATAAGATAGTTAACTTAAAGGAACAGTTTGGCGAAATAGGATTTGCTAACAAATCTTGAGGCCAAAAAAAAAAAAAAAAAAAAAAAAAAAGATAGTTAACTATTTTACACTTTCAAAAATTTGTGTTTTCAGGTACATTAAATAAAAAAAAAAAAAAACATAATTGTATGAAGTTTGTTATCAATGCCTTTATAAAACTATAGTTTAATAATTTTAAATTTTATCTGCCAGCCTACAAGCGGTTTTTTTTTTTCACAACTATTTCTTCTGGATATAAAATATTACAGAAAATTTTCAATTCACGTTTACATTAACCTTGTATGATTTTCTGACAACTAGTATTTTTTTCAGATTTTTTATTTAATAATTTAGGTGCAAAACATGGTAGACAAATATTAATGAGAGTCGTATGACACTCCATAACTGACAAGGCGGATCATTTCGAAACATGCTCTCTATTAAATAACCATACGATTGTTGTTTCAGTATATCTTAACTACAGAGCATTTAACTTGTGCAATGAAATTTCAGTATTTTGCTCATGCAAGAGGAAACAATTCCTTCAGGCTGGAGATCGCTTCAGAAATACGATATATTAAAAAAAAAAATAGTTATTAGAAACACAGAGATGTAGTTATTTTTTAAAGAAATAAATATTTTTTTACAGAAATGTTAATTGACTATAAATGAGTAATGAGTAATGCTTTTATTCGTCTTTAGGGATGAACCCTATACAAATAGAGCTAGCCTTAGAAAATAACATTTTAAGTTATACATCTTATAAATAGAAAACGTAACAATTACAGCATTATTAATCATATTAATAATATTAAAAGGTCCATTATTATGCGGTATTTTCACTTATATTATCTATACTTACTACTAGAATAATAGGCTTAAATAGATATTATAGAATAATAAACACATAATATTTATGCACTATAAACAAAATAAATAAATAAGTATATAAATAGATTTAATAACTATACAATGAGATAAGAATATATATAAATAAATAAATACATGCATTCACTCAAACATAACGTATTCGAATTCGAATAACTAGCAAATTATTCATTAATAACAAAAGCACTCAGAAGAAGGCAGTTAGATAAATAATAATATATTTTAGCCAACGATTCTTCGTTACCTTAAGTAATTCGATAAATTGTGAAATATTTATATTTTCAGCATGGGGAATATAATGTTTTCTATGGGAAGAATAAATCGGGCAAGAAACAAATATATGATAGAGGGTCTCTTTAGTTTGGAGATTTGGAGATAGTTGGAGATACAAATTGTACAGTTGAGTTGAGGTTTAATAATATGTACAGTGGTTTTATAAGTAATTTTTATAACGTGTCTACCAGACAATCTAAGTTGGGCTAACATACGGACCATGGGAAAGTGACTTTCTAGTGATAAATACGCTTGGGGTATTATTTGTGGATCCCATAAATTTACATAAAATGGGCTGCATGCCGAACTGGTTAATTTAGCCTTATCCTCTTCCATTAAATATGATTTAAAACTATTTAAAATCGCGGGTATTTTTTCTTTAAGTACTTTTGGGTCATTAATTAACACTGCATCACCGTATCCGATATTTTGTAAAATTTTATGACTTTGTGTGATCCAATTATATTTAATATTTTTTCCGGGTTGAAGTGCATGTTGCTGTTTTAGTTTTATGAAGCACTGCTTTGGATATCTTTCCTTATCCATTTCTAACAACTTTAACATTAGTTTTAATGTATGTTTCATTAATCTGTAACTAGACTGAATCACATTGAATTCCTGCCTGATAATCCATCTCGGAGTGTTCCGATTGGCGTCATTTATCTTCAACCTGCCTTCCATGCCAGGAATTTTCGCTTTTCGACACGTTTTGACGACGCTTCCGACTGCAATTCTGGTTTTAGACTCATTGAGCTTCGCAGCTTTAATACCTAGCCCTGAGCTGGAAAACATTACTCCCAGATAAGTGTATTCCTGCACTCTTTCTACCATTTTTCCCTCATAGTAAAACTCTTTCATACTTTTGTTCCTACCTTATGAAAATGAACTATCTTCGTTTTTGTAATATTTTTTTTAAAATATTACAGTTTCCTTGCAGAAATAGCCCAATATTTGTAACTTATTTTGGACATCCGTCACAATGTCCCCAAATATCACTAAGTCGTCAGCATATAACTCCATAATAATATCGCAGTCAGGGGTAATAATTGACTATAAATTAAAATGAATATTTTTTTTTTTTTATATTTATTAAATAAAACTACAAATTGATGAGAATCTAACATATGATACGTCGCGACCGATAAGGGTTACTCACATCTTCACCTGTAAAGGCTTCGATGTGTGAAAAGGCGAAGATGGGCCTTTAAGGAAAATTAAGCCTAATATTTAACTTGAATATTACATTCCGATTGGTTCTTATTAACGAATACATTTTTGAAAATGCTCTAAAATTAAAAAAAGATGACACACTGTAATTTTTTAAGTGGATGAGATCATTCATTAAAACAAACCAGGGCGGTCCCAAGGAGGGGGGGGGGTTGGGAATTGATCAATCTTCGAAATTTAGAAAAAAAAAACATTTGCGAAATAAATGTACCTTTCTAATTTTTATAAATCAGTACGCCTTTAATGCCAGACCATTGTTTATAATTACAGACGATCTGTTCATGGGAAAGAGTTGTCAACGTGTTTTGAAACATACATAGTCAATGGAAATCATTTGTTTCCGTGGTAGCTAATTTCAAGTTTCAAGTGAATGTTGTGTATTTTTTGGAACGGGGCTTAGTTCGAAAGCTTCCTTTTTCCTAATCAGCTAGTGCCTCCTTGATGTAAACAAACAATTGACATCTTCGACTCAAGCACACAAATAACCATAAAAAAGAAATCTCTAAAGCATGTTTGTTTTCATCTGTTGACGGATCCGAAAGATGTGGTCAGGGGACAGATGTAGGCTAAATGAACCGTGTGCTGGTTATAAACACCGAGAAGAGGGGGACATTGATATGACTTGCAAATGTCGGTAACTCACTCTCTGCCTTTCTGTCTGGTCCTGGGGACTTGGCTTCCTGCTTCTTGTTCTGCAACTTGTCCACGTTGTTAGGGCTTGCTTTGGCACCTTTTCCACCTGCTCAATAACAAATAATTTAATATAAATATTTAATAAAAATTAATCTTTAAAACAAATGACCGTATGTTGAATGTGAATGTCTAACGATATAATAGAGATAGCAATGAGAACATGGTACAAACATTTTCCTATTTGGTTTGACAAGGTTCTGTCAGTAGCAATCTTGATTTTTATTAAACTTTTTTTCGGTGGTATGATAGAATCGAAGAGAGTTTGATTGAAATAAAATAAAAACCATTACAACTCATGGAGAGTCATTACTTCAGTCATTTTAACGGAAGTATCAGGTCTGGAACAAACTATCCTGCTGAATGGGACAATATCACTAAACAATAAATAAAAAAGAAATATAAAACTTATTAACAATAACGGTGTATGTCATTTTAAATTATAAAAGCATTATTATTGTATTGTTTAATGGCGGCCACTGACAATCATACAAAATGGAAGGAGTGGATGTGATTTCAATCACTTAAATTTTATTAATGGGTAATAAATCATGATTCAACAGGTAGGTAATTTTCAATACTAATCCAATCACATAAATCTTACCATTTTTATATTCCAATTACAGGATAATTACTATTAAAGATAACGAACTCATAATTGATCACATCGTTTTTTAATAAAGAGGGAAATAATTTGGTAAGCACGAATTTTATAATTTTAAAGCATAAAAAAAATATCAATGAATTTGTCTTTATATTATTATTTATATCTAAATGATGTCTTAAGATTAGCAAAAATATCAAATAACTTAGTCTATCTAAAAAAAAATAAAAGAAACTTTAGAGCAAATTATAAGCTTTAGAGTAAAAAATAAATAAATTGCAGGATTTTTAGAGAAATATTAAAAAAAAATTACTAAGCATTGAAATTGTAAGTTTTCTCTATATGTTTGCTAAATAATTTTTTTATAACACATCATAAAAAAACTTGGGTTTATTATACTCATGATCAGTTTGGCCGAAACATGATGGAGGTTATGAGTGCTGTATTTCCATTTGATAGCATTAATAAAAATATCGACCAGAGTGGAGATGTTGAATGAGTTCGTGAATGGCTGAATAAATAATCGTTAAGTATTGCGAATATTTACCTTTCTCCTTCTTCTCTTTTGGCTTTTCTACGGGCTTCTCTTCATTCTCGAATTCTATCGGCGTATCTGCAATAAAATATTTTATTTTCTGAACAAAATAGGGAAAAAACCAATAAGGAACTGATAAATATACACAAATACATATGAATGCTATAATGTGATAGTAGTGCTATAGAACTATTGTAATACTTGGGCAGACCAATGGCCATTACAGATCATGAAAGTTCAAGACTTGGGATACCTTATACCGCAGTAAAATTCCTACAAGAATAGTTGAAGTTAGGAAAGAAACAACGGGGGCAGAGCTCATCGCTCAAAGACTTAGAGCTATATGAATACAAAACAGTATTTGGATAACAAAAAAAAAAAAAAGGATTTAGTGTAATCTCGATTCAATAATAGCTGTATCGGTGATAGGAGATATTGGAAGAAAGTTAATATAATACCAAAACTGAATGAAATAGGTAAGAACAGTTTGTTTCGTTAGATGAAGGTTAATTGGACTAGAAAACAAATTTAATTTTCTAACAAAAAATTATTAATATTCCTATTGAATGTTTGAATTGTTTGAACAATCTTTATGTCAGAATAGAAACTATTGCTGAAAATAAGATCGGGATCTTGTGCATCAGTGTATATTTGGTGGTATGGGCTTCAAATTAGGACTGGCGCTATCAAGTATAACCTAGAAGTGTATATTGTATCTCCCTTGATGTACGGATGCGATGAGGAAGCAGTATGAAAATGGTCGGAACAAATCTTTCATTTAATGCAACAAAAAAAACGGGACAACAATGATCAAACTGAAGCTTGTCGGTGTTTGCCCCGATCGACCATTTCATGATCCATAATGCTGAGGGTCGCCTCTACTCCCGCTACAATACAAGTGCCACTGTTACCTTTCTTAACGGTTTCTTCGGTGACTGGTAGCGTGGTGGTGGTCATCAAAGCAGAAGCTTAGAAGAAAAAAAAGTCAAATTAAAATTAGTCAGAAACAAAAAAAGAGCATGCTGTAATGTGCATATAGCGTGGGGCAATTGGGAATGGGTTGTGCTAATAGTGCGCTCTACACTCTAACAGGGGAAACTACCAACTGCGTGGCCACATCAAGTCTGCTTGCCAGCTCAGAAATGTGTAAACTATTCATAGATCATAATCTAGATCATTCGATTAATAATGTAATAATCATCATGACGTTCAAGGAATGAGCGATTCACATGTGAGTTCGTTGGGATCTCAACAGAAAAGATTGATATAGTAAAGGATTGGAAAAATTCACAAAGCAACATTATATTAATTAATGAGAATAACAGTATTCCTCATCCTGTGAGCCTATTGCTCGCATTAAAAAAAAATTGAATAATATTTTTAGCCGACTTAATTATGAGTGATCACGGTCCAAATTGCACAATTTCTCACCAACAAGAGGTACTTCCTTACACAGTAATGAATCCAAGACCCTTTTTTATTATTTTTTTTTTTATTTTAACAGAGGACTTACACTTTAAAAGACGAGAAATAAAGTGGTGGGATTACTAAAAAGGAGCTTGTAAGTGATTATAAAACTGAAGTGCGGCGAACGTTGATCATATCATAGAGTAGAGAAAGAAAGGCAGCAAGATAATGTTCCACTTCTATAATTAAATTTTAATTTTAAAAAGAAGTTAATGTGGTTATATATGGTTATCCTTCCTACCACTGTAAGTATTTCCTGGCACCCTTCCTTTTCAAAGTTATCCGATTCCGCCGTCCATCATATACCTCAAATATATATATATATATATATATATATATATATATATATTTTATATATATATAATTCATATAATTCAGACGAAGCATTCGTACTCTAACCTACTTGAGTGCGAATTGTGAGGGTTGAAGTGAAGAATAGGTATGTTTAAATTGTAGATTATTTATGTAAATGAAGAATGGTGAAATACTTCTTCCAAATTTCTTTTATTTAAAAATTAAAACATTTACATTAATTTGCCAACGTTTTGGACTATTCGTCCCTCTTCAGGGCAAATTTCTTCTGCAAGATCTAGTATTCTTTACCTGACAATTTCTGTTGGCTTGGTCCATCTATTTCTAAATTACAGCTTATATTCCATTACATAGTAAATTGGTCAATTTTATATAAAAAATTTTTTCACATGCCTTACACTTTTTTCTGCCACCTACATTTACTATAATATTCTTGTCACACTATTTATTACTGACTCTACATTTACATAATTTAGATCTTCCAGTACATAGAGTATATTTATGATTAGATAGTAGATTATATATTTTTTGAAAGTTCAAGGTATTTACATAGCATTTACGTGTTTACAGGACCTCTTTGAACACTATGTTTGAAGTTACGATATGGTCATCTGTGATCGTTTGTTGGTGGGTTTGTTTTACACAGACATACATAGATTTCACTGAAAGAGCGCACCCTGGGAAACGCCACATACTTAATTACACTTATCGGTTTCGCGGAGAGCGAGTGCGCTGATTCTATTGAATTGACACCGATAATATCCGATTGACACCATTCATTAATTCCTACTACCAAACCTCGATTACCAAAACCGAGGTTTTGGGCATTGCTTATAATTCGCAATCGAAGGCGAAACGATAAAACGATGCCTTATTCATGAAATTTGATTGAAGTATTAAGGAAGTTGCGTATGGCTTTGTGAAATAATATATATGATTTTAAATCGATGGAAGCTTTTATTTTAATCTTTCTTTTGCTTTTTTATAAAATATAAGTACTCCTTAGCTTACCTCTAAATATGTGTGTAAATATGCATATATCATTACATGTGTACAACTAGTTTCTTTTCACTTTTCACTGGAGGTTCCCTCATAATTTATAGTTATTTGTTTCATTTTAAATTGTTCATTCAAGCTTTACTCTAAGGCTGTAAAGCCCACTTTGTATATTATTTATTTTTGTCCTTAAGGGACACGTCCCAGAACAATTAAATAAGGAATTTATTATTATTAATTAATTGATTATGATGTAAAGACACGATGACTTATAATGCGTTAAGAGTTTTTAGGGTAAATGTCCGAAATGCGACCTCTGATGGTGATAAGTCTTTTTGTGCTATAATCACTGATACATTTGAGATGAGGAGATTTCTATAAATATCTCTTTTAATGAATTAATATATTAAATGATAATTTAGGATAAGTGAATAATAAAAAGAGCTAATTATCAAAGGGACTGGGAACAACGAGGATAACCTTTGTTTTTACCGTATTAAGCTTTCCATTTGCTGACAAGAGTTCCTCGTATTGTATTGCTGCATAATTTACAGGATAACCTAATTAGGTGAGTAGTGTGTCCTAATAAATGTCAAGTAAGATGTTAAGGAACATGTAGCTTGTTAAGGAAACACCGAAGTTTATACGCTCGATCAAACCTTACTCGAGTAAGTGATTTTTGAATTTACATTTTTGTATGCTGCTTTTTAATAAGGAAATATGCAGGTAATAGTTAAAATGTTTGTAAGCACAATGCACAATAAAATAAAGAAATTTGTTATATTGTATGCATTTCTTCTTCAGGGTTTGACCATGTAACAGATTTTTCAACTGCCAAGCTTTCACCCATCTTGCTGTGGGCTTCTTCAGGGCCAATACAAGAATGAGAGTGGAGAAGGGGCTCAGTAACTTAGTCGGGGGCGACGGGATAATTTACTGACCCCCTTCTCCACTCTCATTCTTGTATTGACCCTGAAGAAGCCCACAGCAAGATGGGTGAAAGCTTGGCAGTGGAAAAACCTGTTACATGGTCAAACCCTGAAGAAGAAATGCATACAATGGATTCAGACCATGGATTTATATATCCATCTATTTATATATCCATATATGTATGTTATATGTTGTATGTTATACACTTATTTCTATACATGAATGTTATACGACAAATTATTATGTCAATTGATTATGTACATATGTAATTAAATACGCGCTATGTCGTAAGACGGTACGCGTAGAAATAAAGTTACTCGTTACAGGGTTACTGTAATGAGAAAGCAAGAACATAACAACTATAATTTTATTTTTAATTTATTTATAATTTTATTTGAAACAATAATATAATGTTTAAATGTTACCTATGTAGTTAGAATTATTTTACTAAACTTGATTTGATTGTGAATTGAATACAAGTGAGTCTAAACTTTTAACTGGTACTGTAAATAGTATTTTTTTTTTTAAGAAGTGGCAGTTCATTTTCATTAGGTGTAGGATAAACCCATGATTTTTTTTTTTTATTAACTTATTAAAAGTCATTTTTAGAAATAGAAATGGTATTCTATAAAACACTACTTTCCTAAGTAAGTAAGTATTTCGGTATCAATACGTTTTAAAGAAGTACTGATTCGTAGCTAGAGACACTCGCTCAAACTTTTTTCCACCCTCACATTAATTTTCATTTGGGCTATACGGGGGACTATTCGAGTTGTTAAAAAAAAAAAAATGAAACCGGCACTTGAGACTAGAACATGAACAGGATTTTCCCCCAGATATGGAAGTCAACATTATAGTGGCCTCAGGAAATTCCCACGACTTCAGACTTATGCAACAGCGAACCCCCCAATGAGCTAACCCTTCCCCTTACAATGTCGGGCGAAAGTTTGAATTTGATTACAAGTTTGGAATATAACTTTGGGTATCAAAACAATACTTTGTAATGCGGAACGCTACTTTGGCCTTATTAGAATGAGAAAGATCGCTTGCATGCTCACAGTTCTGAAGGCTGATCGAGGAGAAACCGTTTAAGTTATCATTGTTGCCCTTACTCCCACAACCCCTTCCAAGAATCGCCCATCATTACTTAACCAAACTATTCCAATATTAACTGTTAGAACTATAGAACTATTCATAATACGTAAGCCTACGCTGTCAATAATTACCATATCCCATGGTTTCGTCGTCATATATATATATTCTGTCATCTATGTGAATAATTGGTTTAATCTAATTTCCTTACTTTTCTGGGCGCTATTTTTAAAAAGTGAACAGTGTTGATATTGACCCTTTAGCGTCTGAACAGTGCGAGTGTATTGCGGGCCCTGTGGGCTGAGACCTTAGACCGGCTGCCGTGCCCGGTGGCCTCAATACTTTTTGCCACATTCACTCTTCTTTATCTCCTCATTAATATTTTTCTTCTAAATTCGCCCCATTTGACTGAGGAATAAGGTGCAGGTAAAATTAATTTGGAAAAACCCGATAAGAACCCCATGTTAATTAGTTTACAACCCTCGGAAATTTTTGAGGAAACGATAAACCTCGTCATTGGGAAATATCGGATGGGCTGGAAGCAGGGTTGGAGAAAAGCGAATGTTGCATTCTACGATTTATGAATGTTGCATACCTAAATAATGATACGATAAATCCGAAAGCGATGAGTAAAAATTCAATTTTTGTTTTAAAAGAAGCTACAAAAACATTGCTTAAGGTGCTGACTACAGGGGTTTTTATCCAAGTGCAATAGTAAAATGGAAAGAGTTAAGAAAGAAATTAAAATAAGGTCTACGGTTTCAGTCTTCTAACGCTGAAGCGGGCGGAACTGATATATCAGTCTACAGGCCAAAGGGACTGCAGCGCTCGAACTGATATATCAGTCTACAAGCGTTAGAGGGTTAAATAAGGATTTTATCAAGCCTTGAAATTTGGTTTAAAATACAAAACCGGAGCTATTGATCAAGGTCATTTAACCAATTGAATCGACCTTATGAGTAATGAGTGTCTAGAGTTAACTAATTATTCACCGACCGATTACAACAAATTCAGTGGAAATTATAATAACTACATTTCAATGAATTTAAATGTAGATTTATACACTACTGTTTCGGCTTCCCGAAAGGTCACACAAATTGCAGAAGCAGAGGTGGGCAAATCACATGGCAGGACCGCCAAGATTTGAATGCCCCACCGGCGAACTCTGCTGGGGGCAGAGGCTGAGACGGAACTTGGTGAGATAGATTCCTGAAAGAGACCAGGCCTGGCCCATCCATTTCTTCGTATTTTTTTTCTCTTCAATCAAGATTACTCAAGACATGAGTGAGTAAAAAGAGGAGCCGGTTCCCCGGCTGGAGGCGATGAAGAGTAGAGAGAGATCTTCTTGAAGAACTCCAGAGACAATATGGAGAAGATGGGGCATATTGGAAAACTAATTAGTGAGTCAGCATGGCCATCCCATTTAAATATATTAAAATACCCACTAACAAACAATATTTTGTAGGGTCTTTTTTGTTCTTTTTTTTTCTCAATAAATCTATGTAATCTGTTAACTCCATTTCATTTTTAACATCTCTAACCTTCAAATACAGTCCACTTAATTCACAAAGGTTGGTTTGTGCCTTACCATTAAGTTGAAGGTATAAACCATACAACTACAAAGAAACAGCCTTCCTCCTTCATTTTAGCCGTTTAACCGATTTTCGGTTATATCGATTTAACCACTTATTTACTGGGATGACGTACGTTTCCATATTTATATTTAAATATATATATATATATTTTTTATGCTATGTTGTATGATTGTTATTGCTATACTTAAAGGATTTTTTGTTAAATGTTGGATACGGTTTATTCTACTGATTTTTAAAAACAAAGGTTTTCGCATACAACCAAACTGTCAAGACCGATAGATTTACAGGAATAAGCCTTCCCAGAGCGAGGCTATCTGAAGTCAGAAGGAAGGACGGACACCGGGATCTGGTAGCATCTGACACAAGCGGGAGGATAACAGATGGTGCTTTGTAGCAGCCGATCCGGGCGATAGCCGTTTTGTTTGGCGACGGTGGAAGTTCATGGAGGAAGCCGGAGGTGGTGTCCTCAAATGTCAAACACTCCTGACATTTGGCCGGTTTTATCTAACACTCTTCTACCAATATAGTTCGGGATAATTTCAGTGCTTCTTCTTTTTATATATATTTTTAGGGCATTGCTTACCCAGCCAACTTGACTATTTACTCATATTGATTCATACATCGATATGAATATGTACGTCACATTTCGTATAATGGGGTTTTTATTTACAACTACGCTGAACGGATGGCTGCTCATGAACAAGCAAAGGTCTATGAACAATTCCATTAATTTAATTTACGGTGCGTTCCGAATGGGTAAGTTGTAGGGAATAGTATAATGGGTAAGTAAAATAGTAGAATGGGTAAGTAAAAACTCCTAAAAGTTTCGTCTATTGTAGGCTACATTATTGATTAAATTTATGTCGGTTTAAATTAAATGATTTTAAATCATATTCCTAATTTTTTTTAAAAATTATAACTATAAAATTCGATATAATGATCATTTTTTTACTTATTGAAGTTGAAATTGGTTATTTATAAGGAAAAAAAATAGATGTTTAGATCGTCCTAGAATTCATATCTATTTGAGAACTTTTTCACAAGTTATATACACAGATGACTAATATATATAAATAATATTTTTGGGGGCTACTGTACTACACTGTTAATATAAAATAAGGTTTTCATTATCAAGCTTTGAAATTTCCTTAAAAATACAAAAACAGTTGCTACCGATCAAGGTAGAAACAAAAAAATGTTAAGAAACAGCTAATTCCTAGAACAAAAAAAAAAAAAAAAAAAAAAAATTGTATTTTATTGTTTTTGTTTGATTACCGTAAGAAAGATAATATTGATATTCTTTTAATTTATAGAACTTTTTTATTTTAATTTATATTTGTACGATTGGCTGGTGTGACATAGGATTAATTGACCTAGCATATCCTAACATTTGAATTATTTTTATTGTGTCTGATTCTTCTTTTCTACCGGTGGTGAAATTCCACGACTTCTGGGACAAGTAATTTTAATATGAAAATTTTTAACATAAGACTTAGCAGTTTCAACATCTATAAGATCCATCTTAAAAATAATTGTGAATCAAGCAGATTAAGTAAGAATCTGTTTTTTTTTTTTTTTTTTAATATTTTTGATTTTTGGCCATTTGATTGAATGATTGAAATGTGAAGTTTTGTTTCTAATTGGTATGAATTAGATTGCGTTGTTACAATATCACTACTTTGTAATTTCTCCTAGACAACCTGTAATCGTAGGTTCCTATACATGAGGAAATGCGGTGGAATTCCTATTAGTTACACAGGATGGCTCAGGTGTTAATTATAGCTTTGCAATACAGTTAATTAGGTGTTTCTCATTACTATTGGGACGGACCACGTGGTCTCCTTCTCGGGATATCAAGCTACTAACAATAGTTTCCGTCTTCAATGTCGGATAATATGAGGGAGTATCCGAAATGGTTAGGGGACAGGGAAAGATGATCGAGTGGAGAACCGTTGTATTAATTTTTCCCGCTGGAGTGAATTTGCTTAGTTTAGATATATTTATCTTTTAGAGTTTATAATCGAGCCTGGCTATCTATAGAAAAAAAAGCAAAAACTCACTTGATAAATATTTAAAAAATGTTGGACCTTTTTATAGGGAATAAACAGAGAAATGGTTTCGCGTGTTATTCTAGTTCCTCCTATATTCTAGTTCCTAGTCTCTATTTACTTTTCATTGATAATAGTTTATTTTGTGTTTAAAAGCATTTTTTTTTTTTTCCCTCCCAAAATGTTATTTCAAAAAGATAATAAATATTAATTTTGATAAATTAATACAAAGCGTGAACAAGTTCCGCCGCTTGTAATTTTAGGGTTACGGAAAGAAAAAATTTTACAGAATTTTTTGTTATTTTACATTTTCTTTTTTTTGCTTTTTGCTTATCCACGTCTGCCACAAAAAATTAGGGTCATATGGGAACCGCGAACAGTGGTGCTGACTTATCCACACACACTTTTATTAACATTTGAAGCCTATAATTGAGATGTGAATAAAAAACATTAACACGTGGCACTGAACCTTTATATCTCTCCAAACAATGGCGGATCTCGTAATCTCAAAACCGTCTCTGCTGGGAATTATATTACATTATTTTTTCCAAAAGAAAACTACAGCAAAAGCCCATAAGATTCCTGCGGAAAGTTGTTTATGTGGCAATCATGCTCTCTCAGAAAAGACTCGAAGAGAATGGTTTCATGGCTCCTCACTCATCTTACTCCACCCGATATTGCTCCTTCAGACTACCACTTGTACTGATCGGTGATTCACAGTCTAGGTGAGCAGCGCGTCCATTCTTATGACTTAAAATATACGCCGTTTACTAAATATGCGCTTTTTTTTTTTTAACCCTCCGGTGGGCGCACTGCGGCATTTGGACCGCAATCTGAACATTTGTCAAAATATTAGGAATACTTATTGAATCAGTGAGCTGAGGGTTCCAGGTATTTGTAGACCGACATGTTCCGGTTTACTTCAGTAGTTATATTGCCTTATTTGCAGTAGTTATGTAAGTGCGGTACAAAAACCGCGGCGCGTCCTTTCTTGTTACAGATTCAGACAATCTCGGCAGAATTATTTTATCGTTTTCTGCGCTTTCTTCACAAAATAAAATGCAAGTCCTAACAAGTCTAGCAAACCTAATATTCAACTTTTCGTTGTCTAATATTGTTTGAATTATTTGTACACATACTATTATTTTTAGTCTTGTTTTACTAAATTAGTATATCGTGAAATTTAGCTG
This sequence comes from Aelia acuminata, assembly GCA_911387785.2. Lineage (NCBI taxonomy): Eukaryota > Metazoa > Arthropoda > Insecta > Hemiptera > Pentatomidae > Aelia > Aelia acuminata. The sequence continues at coordinate 141,876,135 of OU426980.1, read as the reverse complement.
CGTTTTTTAATTATTTTCCTTTAAAACATGACCAATACCTCAATGCGTATTTTTATAATTACAATACGCTATACCTTATGGGTTCACTCGACAGCATCACCAAAAGAGCACTGATGAGGACCTAAAATTTGGGTCGAAACGTTGGCAAAAATAAGATATGTGGTTCAACGGTTATAACAACGTTACATCTTCCACCATTATTCCTATGTTCATATGAGCAACATTTATTATAAAAAGCTATTTATTATTAAATTGTCTCTATACATTATACTACCAATTTTATGTTGTTTTTTTGTGGGTTTTTTATCGCCAAAGCTATTTTAATTTTTTTTAAGTTTTTTTTTTGCCGTCCTTTTCTTTATACAACTTATGATTTTCATTCACAAAAAATAGTATAAAACTAAAGCAATGAATAAACAACAACAAAAAAAGTAACTTATTGCTTATTTTCAAATAAAATATATAAAAAAAAAAGGTGCGGTCCAAACACCGCAGCGCGCCCGCTGATGTAACTCAAATAGGCTCGCCCGCCGGAGGGTTAAACGAGGAATTCGTATATTACCTGAAAGAGAAGAGAGAATTGGCTAGCGATGGACAATGCGTACTTTGAATGGAAATACTATGTTTGACCATTTTTATGAAATCTTTTAAATTTTCATAATTAAAAAAAAAACGTCGAAAACATATTCACACAACTAATGGAAAGTACAAGTATATGTATACGTTTAAATATAAGGTACTTCTTACACATATATACGTTGTTTGGTTACCCTAAAGGTCTTTGGGCTATCTGTACCTATGTTTATATATTTAATATAAAGGAATATTAGAAGCGTAGTAAATATAAGGGTCGTTTCAGTATAGTAATGCAAAATATATTACCTGACAACGTAATATAGTTTTTAGTTTTACGGTGCGAATGTAATGGAATCGCAACGAATAATCTATAAGTGATTTCAAAATAAATAAACAACTAGAGCTAATTCTGGCTTAGGCAGACTCAGATCAACTCGCAGCCACGCTAGTGTACATCCGCCATAGCAGGACTACTAAAAGGTTACCGTAAAGTCGAATAGTGCCGTCCGTCTCGCCGCGTGAGTTCTTGGCCACACACTTGTAAGTCCCGAAATCCTGGAGCTTGAGCTTGACTATGGTCAGCATCATTTGGACTTTGTATGGTACTTCCTGAGGTATCTCGGCGGTGTGGTACTTCTTGGAGCTGTGGATCATCTGCCCGTCCTCTCTGGTCCAGTAGGTGAGGGCGTTGGGGTGAGCCTCGGTGAAGCATTCAAGGGTAACGTTCCTGCCGAGTGGTGAGCCGACCAGTTGGTGCGGGATCCATAGCATCGGTGGGACTGAAACAGGATAATTTCGTTAGCTAATATAATTTAGTTACAAAGACAACCAAAAAATTAACACTAATACAATTTTCTTTTCTGTTAAAATATGCGTTAGGAATATAAATACGTTCAGAATAAAAGAAAAAAATAATATCCCTTGTTTGGGATCGTAAATATTTTGCAATCTTCGGAACAATAACACACAGAGTCAATATCAAGAAACATATAAATAAATTATTACCAGCGCACTAAATTAATAGCTGCATCATGTATCAGACTTGCCTCTTTCGTACTCAAGATAAATTAATGTATGACCTAAAATATTCATTAGTTGAGGAATACAAAGCCATTACTTAAAATCATTATAACCGGTTTAAATTTGTTTTTTCTCTTAAAAACAAAAATAATCGGCGTTTTATAAGCAAAATTAAAATTTTTATATTTTGTCAAACATTTTGTAACGTGAAACAAAAAAATAAAAAAAATATTGTAAACAGTTTTAAACTTTGTTGGAACAGTTACCAACTGTTCTAGTACATGTTCGCGATTGTTCGAGAACATGTTCGTGAATCTTCAAGTTCAAGGAGCAATGGACTAAAGTGTTAGTCTGGCTCTGAAGATCGAAGCGCATGGTTACCTCTTTGCCTCTGTATTTTTACAAGAAGTAACTTTTTTTAACGTTGTTAATAATTTGAGTTTACATACTTTGTCTGACATCGTGATTTATTATTTTCGTCTAATAAAAATTATTAACCCACAATTGTGTTAAAATTCATCTTTTACCTCTATCTTCTAAATAGAATGTATTCAGGCTGGTATAGTAAATAGAGAACATTTTTACAACATTAAAACATAATACTTATTAATGGCTATGAAAATGGGGTAAATATTTACCACACCCATTTTCATCGGTGACAAAAAAGAGCGTGCGAATAATAGAGTGTTTAATAGAAAATACAGCCACGAGCTTGATCATGTCTCGTTTGGATTCAATAGTACACTTATTAGTGTAATAGATGATCTACATCTATTAGTATAATGGATGATCAGTTTAACTGATTTATAAAAATAACATTTTGTATTTTAAACATAAATAGTATAAAATATCAATAAATTTCAATTATTTTAAATAAAATTCAATAAATGTAAACATTTATATTTTTTATCATTACCATATCTGTTGAGAAAAAATGGAAATCATTGAAAATTTCGCCTCGGGTTTCTGAATTTCTGCCTACGTCACACAGTGGGGCAAAACGGCAAAAAAAAAAACTATCAGGAGAACGGTTCGTCATACTAGGATGCACATTGGTTCATTTAATTGAGGATGGAATATTACACTAGGATTGCAAATAAATTTAAAAACTATATCGTTTACGTATATATACCGTAAAACGAGGTGACTTTGAGATTAATGGGGTGACTTTGTGACAAGCCTTTTTTTCTACAGTTTTTGAATTTCCCTCCTTAAAAAGAATCAGGTTAGGCAATTCAGTGTACTTGTTCGTTGGTCAGTAATGTGCTGCAACCTACTGGCCACATATAACTTCTTTCATTCCATTTATCATGGTGCTTTATTTCAAATTTTCAAGTAAATGAAAACAATCAAGCATATATGAAATAAAGCACCATGGTAAATGGAATGAAAGAAGTTATATGTGGCCAGAAGGTTGCAGCACATTACTGACCAACTGACAAGTACACTGAATTGCCTAACCTGATTCTTTTTAAGGAGGGAAATTCAAAAACTGTAGAAAAATAGGCTTGTCACAAAGTCACCCCATTAGTCACAAAGTCACCTCGTTTTACGGTAATCCTAAAGGCAACTTAAGAACAGATATTTTAAATAATTAAAAAAAAATTGAACTAAATATCTTAATTCTATTTTCTTTAAGGTAGCAATATTTTTATTTATTTTTTTTTTTTTAGAATCAGCTAATGTCTTGTAACTTAAAATATATATAAAATGTTTATCTATACTAATGACCCCTGTCTTTAAACGTATTTCTAACCACCTCATACCGATATTTAGACAGTTTTATCAGGATCAAAACAGCTAGAGCAGAATCAGTGTCGAAAATTGCACTTTTCCTATTTTTCTTTGGGAGGAGGCTGAAGCAACTGTCGGGTTTCATAGAGTATTACACTAACCATATTATATTTTAATTTATAAAAAATTTAAACCATGATCGTGTAGGTATTTAGGGATGTGATTATTTTGAATAGATTGGAGACAGTCAACTTTACGGTATTTTCCTTCTCGGCCCCATAGTGCGCCGCGAAATTTTTGATATAAATGACAATAAATATCCAACTGACAAAAAAAGGCAAATGAAATCAGAGGAATAAATTCTCTGATACTCAATTCTCAGATCAATTGCTGCCTTCTCAATGAGGGATAAAGCTTCTTCTATAATCAAGCATAAAATAATTTATTTTGTTTGAAAGATTTTCGCTTATATAATGGTTTTTATCAGATGGTTACTGTTTTAAAGTCGTTAGCATATACTGGGTGTTCCAGACATGACTGTCAATGAAGAAGCGCGCTAGAGCGTGCATTCTAAGTAATGGATGCCAAACTTCCCATGCTGATTAAGAAAATAACATCGGTTTTGTTTCTACGCTAAACCAAAGTAGAGAAAACTGTCATTTTTCAGAAAAAAGTAAGATTTTAAAAATAAAAACAAACAAAATTCTAACTCATGGGAAGTTTGGCATCCATTACTTAGGATTACTCTAGCGCGCTTCTTCATTGACAGTGACATTCTCTAGCGTGTTTTTCATCAGAAAAACTTCTTTTAGACTCAAAAGGTGAAGTGCAATTGTATGATGGGTTACACCACTAAAAAGCTAACTAAATTCCGCAGTTTTTAGGAAATTTGATGGCTTCTAGGGCGCTCCAGTGGGGAGTGAGGAATTTTCAAAAACTATTAAAAATTTAAGTTTTGGTAAATGTTTTGTGTTTAGCGCGTTAAAAGTCCCACTGAAAGTGGATTTAAAATAACTAGACCCATCTCATCTTTTAGAAAATTTAATACTGATTAAGAAAATATCATCAGTTTAGTTTCTACGCTAAACCAAAGTAGAAAAATCTCCTCAACAGATTGGGAAAGGAAACTCGTTTCTGCGCCATTCTACCCCGTTTAACATGCAGTATTACCCATTTTTTTTACACTATGTCTGGGACACCCAGTATATGCACATAAAGGCTGTTAACCTAAAAAGCTTAAAATATTTTTGGAAAAAAAAATAGCAATCTTACAACAACAAAAATTATTATTTCAGCTTAAACCAAATTTTTCATATGAAAGAAACAAATCGTTTTTTATTTGCTGACAATTCACTAAAGAATAAAAAGCAATTAAATCAACTCCAGAAATGAACATCGGATTTTGTTTGTTTTTTCCTCACTAAATATTGAAAATTTGTAATGCGAATTCATTTTGACCCAATTGAATTCGTATAAAATCTGATATGGACGTTCTAGGATTCTCTCATAATATGGGGATCTGATTGGTACTTCAAACTATTGGCTCGGACTAAATTAGAAATTAATTATTAATGCTTAGAGCGGGACCTGTTTTGAGCTCTGTAAACAGGTTCTTCATAATAATATCCATTTCGGATCCCTATATATCCTTGTCATGTATCACACAACACCAGGTTAATTTTCTGTTAATTGGAGTCGGCATCGCGTTGGAATATTGTATACGTATCAGCGCACTAGAAGGAGATCTGCTATTAAATAATCGATACATCTAGAAAACAAAAAAGGAAGTTCAGATTATATCAATACTATTTACAAAGTAACAGTGCAGAGGGAAAAAAAAGTGCCTGGATAATTTTTTTAACATTAAAAATTCTCTGATTTTCACAAAAATGGAAGGGATGTCTATGAAGCTTAAATTTTTACAAGTAATGTTCCTTTTTCTTTATTAGAGGGATAAATGAGGTTCATGTTACTATGTAGGTAAGTAATCCAGGAATATTAATATGATGTAAACTTTTACGTTTCAGAGAATCGTCAATATTTTAACTTATAAACTGCGTTTTCACAAAATAGTTAAAATGTCATTTGTATCCCTTTTCGTAGATAAATAAAATATCGATGTGATAAATAAGTATTTACCCTTCTTTTTTTTTAAAACAGCTCTTACATTTTATTGTATTATAGAGCGAAGCTTTCAGTGCTTAGCACCACATTCATCTAAAAAATATACATTTTTATATATTGCAAATTACTCATAAAATTTGTTACAATTTTCCAAAAACATTGTCGCATGTTCTTTTTGCATATTCATACCTTGTATTTTATTATCCTCAGTAGATATCGTCTAATTTTTGTATTATATCTGAGGCATCTGTTACATTTATAAAATGGCATCATTTAATTAAAAATTATAATTATGATTATCACACGATTATTTTGAGATTTATTATATACTAGCTGTATATCCCGGTTTCACCCGGGAAATTTCATTTTTCTAATAAACGTTTTTATTACACAAAACAATTTTGTCATAATCGAAGCTATGCTTATGCTCGGAAGTGTGTTTAGCTAGTGCAGTTTTAGGTTCTTTTATTCCTTTATTTTTATTTTTGTATTCTGTGCATGAATTTTTATGCTGATAGATTCTATTGCAGAGATTTTGAGTAGTCATGCCAATATATGCATTTTGGCAATCCAGGCAATTAATTTTGTAAATTAGGTTAGAATTAAGACCAGTTGCAATTTTATCTTTGAGCGGGGTAAGTATTTGATCAAGTTTATTGCATGGTTTGTAAGTGATTTTTATTTCATTGATGTCATATTCTTTGAAGCTCTGTTTAAGGGATTCAGACAAATGCTTTATATAGGTTAGCGTTCTGTACCGAGCCAGGAGGGGACCATCATTATTATTGTTAGTAGGCATCTTAGGTTTATTTATTTCATTCATGATTTTGTACCATGTGCACGAAACTAATTTCTTAGGATACAGGTTTTTATTCAGAATATCAAAAATTCGATCCTTTACCTCTTTCAGATATATACTCTCAGTTAGTTTTATGGCTTTGTTCATCATATTACTCATTACATTTAATTTTTGATTTAGTGGATGGCAGGACAAGTAATTCAAAATTCTGTTGCTGCATTCTTCTTTCCTAGTCCATTTAAATGTTAGTCGGTCGTTGCTTTTTATTATCAACATATCTAGAAACCTAATGCAATTATTTTGCTCTATTTCACATGTAAATTGCAAATTTTCATTAAAATTATTGAATGCTTGGTGAATCGTATTAATTTGGCTTTTGTTTATAATCATCAAAATATCGTCTACATATTTAATTAGTAGTTTGGGTTTTAAATTCAGTTCTTTACATGCCCATTTCAACAGCCTGTTCATCACAATGCCACTCACGTTTATGCTCAAAACGCCTCCCATAGGTAGACCTCGCAATTGCATATAGAGCTTACCATCATAGGTGAACATTCCGTTATTACACACTAATTTTAGACCTTCCATGTAAATTGCTTTGTTATTTATAGGTGTGTGACTTTTAATAGTTTCCCATTCATCGTTAATTATATTGTATGCTATCTTCATAGGGACTTGCGTGAACAGAGATTTAACGTCAAAACTAACTAATACTTCATCTTTATCCAAATGCAGTTCGCTAAGTTTCTGTTTTACTTCCATAGAATTTTTAACGTCAAATTCATTCGAATTATTTAAGAAATCTAATGAAGACTTATAGAACTTTGCTAATTTCTCAGTAGGACCTTTTATGCTGTTAACTATTGGTCTTAATGGCTTTTCAGGCTTGTGCAATTTAACAAGACCGTAAATTCGAGGATGGTTTACAGAATATGTCATTAGTGGTTTCTTTTCAGTGTCATTAATATAGTTCTTTTTATTCAATTTCTCAACGAATTTGTTGCATTTGTTAGTTAGCTCTTTGAGTCGCTCTCCTTTATTATCGTTCCCCAATACTTTATATACATTGTTATCTCCAAGTAACGATATCATTTTCTGCTCATATGCTTCTTTTTTCATTAATATCACACGTTTAGTTTTGTCTGATTTTACGATGTATAGGTTAGGGTTATTTTTCTTTAGCTTCTTCAAATGTAAAAAATCTTTCTTCAAAAGTCGGGCAATGGGGTCTCTTTCGTACGTTTTCTTAGATAAAAAATTATTAATTTTTCGTGCAATGTTATTTCTTAATCCGTTCTTATGGCTATCCGGAGTATTAATGCATTGGAGTATACATTCGGTTTCAGCAATTATGTTATAGATATCTTTTTTAATGGTAATAGGAAAGAGATTGGCATTTTCACCAAGGCTAAGCAAGTTAATAATATTTTTAGGAATGTCAGAATCAGTTAGATTTTCAACAAAATTTTCTTTATATAATTCCATGTACTTGTTGATAATGCTCATGGTACTACTTTTGTTTAAAATTCTGAGATTTTTATTGATATTGGCACTGTCAAGCATAGTTTTATTATTTGGGAATTGCTGGTTATGCTGGTATGGTTTGTGCAAAGTGAAAACAAGCGTTTTATTAACTTTCCGATCAATTTTTATTTTCATCTCATTCTTATAGATCATTAAAAACTTACTCAAAATCTGTTCGATTCTTTCTCTAGTTTGATCTTGTGCTTTGAATAATTCTTGAAGTTTTTTCTCGTAATTATGTTTATTGCGATTTACGAGCCATTTTGACCCCCTTTATTATCTTGTCCTGCCATCCACTAAATCAAAAATTAAATGTAATGAGTAATATGATGAACAAAGCCATAAAACTAACTGAGAGTATATATCTGAAAGAGGTAAAGGATCGAATTTTTGATATTCTGAATAAAAACCTGTATCCTAAGAAATTAGTTTCGTGCACATGGTACAAAATCATGAATGAAATAAATAAACCTAAGATGCCTACTAACAATAATAATGATGGTCCCCTCCTGGCTCGGTACAGAACGCTAACCTATATAAAGCATTTGTCTGAATCCCTTAAACAGAGCTTCAAAGAATATGACATCAATGAAATAAAAATCACTTACAAACCATGCAATAAACTTGATCAAATACTTACCCCGCTCAAAGATAAAATTGCAACTGGTCTTAATTCTAACCTAATTTACAAAATTAATTGCCTGGATTGCCAAAATGCATATATTGGCATGACTACTCAAAATCTCTGCAATAGAATCTATCAGCATAAAAATTCATGCACAGAATACAAAAATAAAAATAAAGGAATAAAAGAACCTAAAACTGCACTAGCTAAACACACTTCCGAGCATAAGCATAGCTTCGATTATGACAAAACTATAATTTTGCATAAAGAAAATTCTGAACAAAACAATTTTATAAACAAAGCATACAAAAAAAAATAGCACTAATAGATTATTATTCCAAAGCTTTAGGATATACTATATTTTTAGTTTAACCCTCTGAGGCATATATAATTAGGCCTTTAGATGAACCTACTCTAGAACATGCAACCTAACGCATGAGAAAAACATGTGGATTCCAAGTTGATGCCAGCTACCCTCAGTGATTGCCCTTGAGCTTTATTCATAGTCATCGCAAATGCGGGCTTGGAATTATACTCCTTTGAAATCAAAGTGCATATCACTGGGGACAATGGGGATTCCAGACATGGAAAGCCGTAAGGGCAGAAGGGGATGAGCAAGGAGGTGATAGATTTCAATTAAGCATATAAACAGTTCGGGTAGTTTCCATAAATCAATCAGGTACAAAATATTAAAGAACAAAGAAGAAATCCAGTTAAAAAACAATGAGAAAAGCGTGGGTCAAGAAAAGTTCGTTAGGGCAGAAGAGAAAGAAGCGAGTAGCAGGGAGACGCGCACTCTTCGGCCAATAACTCGAAAAGGACTCGTTCAGCCTTAAGACATGGACCCCGGTCCATTCCGGAGGAACGCCTTTACCGGGCCTATTGGCCTCTTCAAAATTTATAAAATGATACTTTTTTTGACTCAAAGGGTCGATTTCGTAAAAACCTAATGTTAAGCGAGATCATAACGATTTTTATAACAATAAAAAATATACCCAAAGATTGGCTGAAGTGTTCGCACTAAAATCAAGTGGCAAAGACAGGAGTTCGCACCTGGTAAGAAAGAACCACTGAGCGAAATCTCGAGAATTTCGGACAAAATGTATGGATTTCTATACAGAACAAACAGAATTTCATCTTTATTTACATAGATTATAGCTGTATATCCCGGTTTCACACGGGGAATTTCATTTTTCTAATGAAACGGTCCATTTCGTAAAAAACCATTGTTAATCGAGATAATTACGATTTTTGTAACAATAAAGAATATCAGCTGAAGATCGGCTGAAGTTATGCAATTTTAATATGGACAGGTGTTCGCACATGGTATGAAAGAACCACTTAGCAAAATTTTGAGAATTTAGGACAAACGGTATGGATTTCTATAAAGAACAAACCAATAAACAAAATTTCTTTATTTACGAGGGGTGTCCGTAAAGTAAGTTTCCCTGTTGTGGCACGGCCGTGCAAGTCGCGGCAGGTCCCTCAGACGGCACCAGCGTGTCGCTTGGACTCCCCCCTCCACATCCCAACCCCGGTCAACTCGCTGCCACCATCAGTTCGGCCTTGACAGCCTTGAAAGATGGAGCTCCCAATCGCTTCCCCCGCCAGATCCGTTTTTTGTGTGCTTAAGGTAATTCGGCGACCGAAATTCATTCCTAACTTAGGGAAGTGTATGGTGAAACATGCATGAGTGTCCAGATGGTGCGCAAATGGTGCAAAGAGTCCAAAGAAGGGCGCACAGATGTGCACGATGAACAGCGGGCTGGACGTCATCCATCCAACACCCACCCTACAGCCCCGATCTGGCCCCAAGTGATTACCATCTGTCCCCAAGCCTGAAAAAACACCTAGGCGGAACGAATTTTGGGACAAGAGAGGAATTGGAAGAAGAGGTCATGAAGTTCTTCAACAGCGCGGCGGCGGACCTCTATGACCAGGGCATCAAAAAAATGGTGACACGGATGCAGAAGTGCATCAATGTCAACGGGGACTACGTAGAAAAATAGTTTAATGTTCAAGATTTCTAATGATGTAATATACAATGGTAATAAAACATTTTTTCCACTTTTAAAAAAATAGGGAAACTTATTTTACGGACACCCCTCGTATATAGATTAGGTAAATAACACCGAAAGTCCCCACCACAAGTTCCTTGTGTTCTACAGTAAACCCTCGATATAGCGAACTGCTAGGGGGTTTGAAATTCATAGTTCGCTATAACGAGATTCGTTATAACCGAGGATTTTTTTTTTTAGCTAATGGCCGCACGTTTACCAACGAACTTATTGTGTATTAAAAACAGAACTGAGCTAGTTTTGAGAAAAAAGTCAAGGGAATCAGAGAGAGAGCAAAAGGAAATCGGATTAGGAGTAAAAAAAAAACACCTCAATTCTAGAAACTTGAGCTAATTTGTCTTCCCGCGCTCAGGGATATCGCTATAACAAGGGGTTCAGCAGAAACATAATGGTAATTTTGGGGGATAGTATTTTGGTTCGCTATATCGAGGAGTTCGTTATATCCGAGTTCGTAATAATGAGGGTTTACTGTAATAAATAATCTGCGAATACGATTGGATTTATAAAACATGTTGATATAAAATAAAGTATTAGGATAATAAAATACAAGGCACGGATATGCAAAAAGAACATGCGACAATGTTTGTGGAAAATTGAGACAAACAAATTTTTGTGTGTAATTTGCAATCTATAAAAGTGTATATTTTTTTAGATGAATATTGTGCTAAGCACTGATAAAAAATAAGAGACTGTTTAAAAAAAAAATGGGGTAAATTCTTATCTGCTAATAAAATAAAACAACAGTCTACCTATCATATCGATGATTTTTTTTTTTTAATACATTAAAAAATACATTTTTGTTTTGACAATAGTAGTCGGCGAAGAAAAATCAGGCTTCTCAAGATTCTGCAAGAATCCGTAGATCCTCTTACAGCCATTTAACTGTTAATAAAAGCCATTTGGGGCAGAGATCCGATAACAGCTCACGGCATTCAGTAGCAGCCACGTGGAAAGAAAATCTTGAAATATATTGAGTAAAACCTTTTTATTTCAATCATTTTGTAAAACTTTACTTTCTATTCCGTTATGAAACGAGTTATAGCTTCATAGGAAAGCTGAGAACTAGTTCAAATGCTATTATTAACGATAATTTAAATTCGATTTCACAATAAACAGATATTGGACTCCAACTAAAAGTCAGACTCGCGTTTTTGTCATCATTTCGTGAAACTTACACTTGAGGAATCGCAATCGACTGATCATTATAGAAATGAATCGTTTCTTGGTGGATTTTAGTCCGGACCCCTAAGCGACGTTTTAAATGGTTGGATAAGAAACAATAACCAATAAAATAAAATAAAAACAAGTATTAAATATATGAACGACAACACATCTAAAAGATATGAAGTCACGGGCGTAATAATCGCGAAATTGATCGCCCTAAAACACCTACTACTACTACTAAAAGATATGAACAATAAATAAATGGTAATGATGAATGAATTTGGAGTAGTAATTAGATTAATAATTATAAGAACATAATAACTTAAAAAGAATTTTAAAACAATGAGACTATATTTCATTATTTTATACGGGCACACGGGTATATTTTATCGATATTATGTCAATGAAATTTTTTTTTTTACGTACAGTTTTTTCATTTACATACAGTCTCGATATCTGTTGGTGCGAGCTCACCGGAAGTTATGAGGTATTTACGAGTATACCAAATTGAAACACCAAAGCCCCATTTAAATGGTCAGTTTTAGCAAGACGGCAGCAACTAGACCTCATTTACTCTGCTAAAATCCTCTCTACATCCAACCACTCTCTTACTTATTTACCTAATAGACAGTTCCTAAACCATCAACAAATCGCCTTATCAAAGAGAAAAACATTCATAATCCGAGTTTCGACATTACTACACGACCTACACCTTGAAGCACCTACCTTCCATGTAACAGGAACATCTCCAGTTCTCCCTTGGGGACTTACCACACCGAAAATCTGCCTTTCTCATACAAAACTTTTGAAAAACAACACCTTACCATACATATACAAAAAATATCCGGAAATGAGTTAGCTGATCAGGCCGCCAAAAAAGCAATAACTGAAGGTATTCTATATGACGGGTATCCTGCCGAAGACAATATTTCGCTCATAAAACAGAAAATAAAGATGAAATGGGAACAAAAATGGTATAGTTTAACAGAAAATAAACTGAGAGAAATTAAAAATGATGTTATCACCTGGAAAAACTCAACTAGAGATAAACGCAGTAATAAAGTTATCTTAACGCGTTTGCGTACTGGCCATACTCGCCTAACCCATAGCTATTTAATGACTCGCGATCCTCCACCAGATTGTATGACCTGTGGCAGCCCGCTAACCGTTAAACATATCCTAACGGAATGTAGAGCGTACGACAACGACAGTGCAATTTTAGAAATACCTTACGATCTAAATTCTATTTTAAAGGACAACCTAAAAACAATAGATAACCTTTTTGACTTCCTCAAACGGACAAAACTATACTACAAAATATAGACTAAAATTGAAGAATAACAGGAAATAATATAATTAAAGAAAAATGTGGGGTAAAACGTAGCAGAATATAAGGTGGTTGACACCTCCAAAAAAAAAAAAAAAAAAAAGTCAGTTTTTGGGCCTAAAAAGGTAGCCTACTTCTATTATCCAACAGAAAACATTATTATTTATCTGTAAAAAAAAAATTACAATCCAAAAAATCTGGGATGCGGCGCACCCCCTAGCACCCCCGTAAATCCGCCCATGGAGGGCACAACACTGTGTAATACAGTTTTCTATATTCCTTTAATATCACTGCTAAAACATTTCTTAGGTAATGTGTAAATATAAAAATATAAATGTGAAAATGTAAATTAAATATTAAGTATTATGCAATTCATCTTATTTGTCTTAGGTTATTTTCTTATTCAAAATAATTTTAATCTCATTTTTCAAAAAAGAAATCATAAATATTAATCTTATTTTTTAAAATTAATTCATCGTTAATTACTTTTCTAAAACAATATAAGTAATTTACATATTGTTTATCTAGTTTAGACGTGTTTTAATTAAGTATTATCATCTTTCATTTGAAAAAATAATTTTAAAAAACAAAATTACATGGATGGATTACATAGATTATCTGCTTGCTGGAGTGACTTACAAAAAAAAAAAAAATTAATATCTCATTATTATTATTAGATATATCATTATAGACTCATATTTTGTAGCTATAAAATTTTTTTAACAACAAAATTCAAACAAAATTGATATAAATAAATTAAAAACTGTAAAAAATTTAATCCGACGTATTTCTGAAATTTCGTTAAATAACATATAAGGTACATAATTCCATTTTTTTATAATTTTGTACTCAAAGTTAATTTATGTTTTATTTTATTTCACTGCAGCGCTATCTATAGTTCTAGTAATTATTCATAATATTGTTGATTTTTCTACTTATATTAATTTTTGATGTGAAATACAAAAGTTCTTATCTCGAGATTTTACCTGACTCTTGCCCCTAACACAACTTATCTTTCTTGGGGCAGGTCAGGATGATTTGCTCAGTTAGTTAATAATAAGTTAATTTTTTTTTGTTCTTGTATTTATTCTGTTTATTGTTATTTATTATTCTGACAAATAAAGATCCTATCCTATTTTATTCTATTCTATATGTAGATATAAGAAGTCATAACGAAAATAAAATAAATAAAAGAAAAAGTAATAAAGAAACGAACTAAGAGTTAACTGCTTAAATTCAAATTATACAATGTACATAAATACAACAGGAATAAAGAAAATCTAACATGAAAAAAATAAATTTATAAAAGACAAGAAAATTTTTTCACCACGTATGGTAAACCGGACAGTTATTGACACCTCAAAGACTATTTCTGTGGTGAAATTAAAAAAAAAGAAACTTTATATGAAGGGATCAAATTGAAACTTCCTGTAGCCCCTCTTTATCTATCCTTATAAAGACTCAAGAGGTTTTTTTGGGCCATAAGCTCAATAGTTTTACCATATGTCAATATTTATTGTAAAATGTGCAAAATCTAGTTATGCACACCCTGTGGATTTCATTGTGAAAATCTTCCCTATGGTTAGTTTGCTAAACACTTACTTCATAGATGACTTAGATCTATAGACTTCAAACATTAGATTCATGTATATCTTGAAATGAAATTAGGACTTGTTTATTTATTTTTTTAAGCTAAAGTTGGGGTGTCAATACCTGTATTGAGTGTCAATAACTGTCTGGTTTAGGGGCCCGGTGTGGCTGTGCGGTAAAGCGCCGTACTTCCATGCCGGAGCTGCGGGTTCGAGTCCCGCCCTGGGTGGTGCTTTTCTTTCGTAGGAGAAATATCACCAAGTGCCATGGGTGTTAGTATGGGCAGTATAGGTCTTCAATGGAAGCCTTGAAGCCCCCCCCCCCCAAAAAAAAAAAAAAAAAAAAACTGTCTGGTTTACCCTATTCGTTCATAAGAAGAATGCCAATTTCAGAAAACGATATAAACTAAGAGTCTTTTATATTTGAAGTACACAAAAACTCTTTTTTATTTAACTTGGATTTTCCAAATGCATCAGCCCTAAATTAATATATATATATATATATATATATATATATATATATATATATATATATATATATATATATATATATATATATATATATATATCGGATATGTTTTCTTGACTGTTGATATAAATGTTATAATAGGGTTCTTGAGATTCATTCAATAATAAACAACTATATTATGGCGACGTTTCGAGAGACTATGTTGTGCTCATAATCATGCCAATGTTGCTGATGTATATTGTTATACAAACCACATAGATGTATAGAAATTAACCAACTACATTAGAGGTATGTAGGCCTTTTTGGTATTACCGGTTGATGAGAGGTATGCGGGAATTAAATTAGATGCGTAACTTTAGTGTAAATTTTACCTATGTAACTCATATGATTGAATTCCAACCTGTTTGTTCGGCGGTGATTAAGTTTCAACATTAAATTAGGGTAACTGTACCAATAGTTGACAGTTTAAGAAAAAAAAATTATATTATTGACACTGTTGACCAACATATTGATGTTAGGATAATCTTTGTTATGAATTTAGTTAGGCCAATCCCTCTAGAAAACTAGGAATACAATATCCTATGGTCTATATTTACGGTTTTTATAAAAAATGATTTCTTAGAAACTTCTAAAATGAACCAATAGTTGACACATCAAAATGTAAAGGTTTGGAAAGTTGACAATTATGGTTTTAAAGTTGACACATGCATTAATATTTGATTTCCTATGAATTTTAATAGGTAATAAGGACTACAATAAAAGTTAATATTTTTTTTATTTATAAACTAGTAAATTCACAATGGAAACAAAATAAGATTTCCACAATTTAATAATTCTTTACACAAAAAGCTTAAATGAGACAAAAAAACAAACATATTTTAACGAAAAATGAGATCACCCAGTTTAGCAAGTATGATAAATAGATTTTAGTAATGGCCAAAGTTTCGTTTTTTTAATGCTGGGTTTCCACAATTTTCGACTTTCCAATGATGAACTTCACTCTTCTGGTGCCCTTTTAGACAATTTAAGATGGCCAAATTCATTGGTTGGATGAAATGTGTAGCATTTTGATAGAGTGCGACTAATAGCAAGTATTCCATGTTCTTTGCAGAATCGGGAAGTGGGCAGAGTCAGATGAGACGCTTGCCCATATAGGAATAGGATTATTGGCAATGCGATTTTGCTCTCAACGATCCATGGATAGAGCACACTAGCTATAAATTCATAAAAATAAGACTCCTGTCATCCATACAGACTCAGACTTTCATAAACCACCCCCAGATGGAACACTATTTGCTAATTCCGGCGGAAGTTGACATCGATGTCAACTATTTAAATTACGGATTAATATCTTAATAGTTGACACCTACATTTAAGCCCTAAAACGTTGCATAAATATATTAACAGGATATCAAATGATTCTCATGAGCTTAATGAATACCATAAAAGTAATTAAAACATAATTGAACTCAAATAAACCAACTAAAAAGGTTATTTAACTTGACTTCCACCTTAATGAAACAGGGTAGCAGCAACCAAGTTTTCAGGCCATTAGAAAATTCGCCATTACAACCTCCCAGAAATAAGCTTGAGTTTTCATCAAACTAATGTTGATGGCAGCACAGTTAACTAGTATAGCTTGGCAAATTACCGCCAAATTTTGAACCAAAATAATCAACCCTGAATCTTATTATTCACATTTTTTGTGCAAAATTTAAACTATTGAAGCACTGTAAACTTATGGTACAGTTACTTTAAGTTCTGTGGTGAAATGTTGCATCTATAGGAAAAAATATTATTCTTTAGTGAAAGAGCATATTGAGAAAAGAAAAAAAAAATTAACCTGCCTCATCGAAAAACTGGGTCACTGTTTGAGGAACGGAATTGGAATAAAGCGTTTGACGCGACTTGAAAAAGAATAAGTCGCTTGGAGGATGATAATAAGGGCTTGCGGAGCAGTTTGGATCTCCTCGTTACGGGCCATCATCGTTCCGATGAGGGACAGAGACAGAGACAGCGGCTAGTTAAAGAAGAGGAACTAAGAAGGTAAATTAGAGAGAGAGGGAGGACAGGTCGGGAATCCCAAGCAGCAACTGGTGAAAAATATCTCGTTCCTTGTAGCTACTACCTCCATCCCTCGGCGGTTGTAAAACATACCTCAGCCCATTACCTTTCCCACCCCTACCAACCTGGCTCAAAACCGTGTCCTGTATTTTAAAAATCTGGTGGGATTCGCGCAACACACAACTTTCACTTACCAACTTACTTTGATTAGAAAATGACATTTTTTTTTAAATGCCATATGTCAAAGTCAAAGTTTTCCACATTCATTTACTTATTTTTATTTGTATTGGCTCTTCTTTATTTTTTTTTTTTTTTAGGGCTGTGTAACCGATGATAATCAAAAGGTTACGAACATCTTTTAGACGCGAAGATAGAAGGATGAATAGGTTTTTTAATAGTTTCCATGTTTCTGATACGGTATGCGTAGAGAGTATATCCGGCTGAGAATTGGACACATCAAATAGAGATTGTCTCCGATAGTCGATTATATGGAAATATCGATATTTGCCTTCCTTTATACGATATTCCAATATCGATGGAATCTACTTCGATATTATCGACTGCCGATGACATCCCTAAGATATGTTACATAAAAATAAAGTTCAAGGAAAGCTCTAGCATCGCATAACAATCTGATCGTAAGAAAAATAGTTATACTCATCATGCCAGTTCTATGGAGGGTTTAGTGGGTGGTAGAATCGAATGGCTTATATTTCTTTTTTTCTTGCTATTTCCCTTTAGGTTTTACTTTGTATTTTATTGATAGAACGTTTCTTTCTTTTCGCTGTTACAGTTCTCAATTTTGATATTTTAGTTTCTAGGTTTCAAGGTAATTTTAGTAACGTAGGACATTTTTAATAAAATAAGTGACGTCGATAAATAAGGATCAAAATGTATATATTTAAATATAATCTTTTGAATTCAAATAAAGAAAATTTTGGTAGAACAATTATCACTGAGTGAGTGATCGTTATTCTTAATAAAAAAAAATAAAAATTGAAGATTAAAATGTTTATGTACAAATCAAGTTTTAATTAAAAAATATAATACAATAACATTTACCTATATGATTTTCTTTTTTTAAATAGTTATCGATTTCAAAACCTGACATGATGTTGCTTTCATGGCTGCTAATTTCACAGGAACTATTACACAGGTCAACAGTATCTTAGTTAAACTGGTAAATGTGGCTGTCTCTTATGTGTATTGCTATGGTAATTCCGAATATGACCATCAAAGTTTTCCATGGGTCTGAGATTTTTTGTAATTTAAAATTTGTAAAAAAAAAAGTGATATTTTATAGCTATGAACGTGTCTAGATCAATATATTCTATATATTTGCTCTAAATAACGCTCACCCCCAATGCAGGATAATATTGGATGCCATAGATGTAACAAGTAAGTCGTCTGAACTGTTAAAGTATGTTAAGCACGAAACACTGGCCCCCAGACACGGGTCCGGACATGAGTCCCCTCTGGATTCCTCTCATCAGTCTACATCTGTAAGTCGGCCTAGTTAGGTGGATCTATTAATTCAGTCCAAACAGAACCTCTTAGGACTTTGAAAATAAATGTACCAGCCGCAAAATACAGCAGGAAATCATCAAAGGCTACATTTTGATTTAAATTACGGAAAGAAAGCTGATAAAATAAAATTGCTTGTTTTAACACTATATTATTATTTTATTTTGAAATTACACAAAATCTTTGCCCCTGAGACAAAAATGCTTTCAAATTTGCAATTAGAGCACTAAATTCTGAACAGCCATTGTAATTCATTTAACAGACAAAATGCAGAATTTTGTTGTCCAGTGTTATCATAGAAACGAGAGGTAATTGAATAGTATTGGGCGGAATGAAATGTTTTTTTTTTCTTTTATGTTATAGACCCTTTATCTGAAGGTCTAGTACCTACTTATAAATATTGTGCGTCATCAGATTTTTCCTAATGTGAACATTTGTAAGTGACAATAGAAGGCTACAGAAGGGAGTAAGGTGATGGATGCTGTGGATTGTTGGCTTGCGGCGGAGGTGGTTTGGAAAAGTAAACAAAAGAGGACATTAATAACCATTAAGAACAATAAAAGATGGTGTAGAGCAGGAACCGCCCCCGATTAATCTAACTTAGCCGCTTCCATTGTCCCCCGTCCCCATTGTCATATCTAATCACGGCTTCCTTAGTGCTCTTTTAAATCCAATGCTTCGGCCAGTCGCTCTCTTGATGGCTCTCTCCTCCGATTCGTGGTTTGATATCGGACTTGAAATATCGATATTTTCAAGAGTCGATATTAATTGAGAAAAAAAGAGAAATTTTTAAATATTAATATGAATACGAGTACAAATATCGATTCTATAGAGCGTAAGCTATTCTAAGATCTAACAAGAATACGATTTTCTTCTTCAGATCAAAGCGGCTTTTTATGCTTCTTGCTTTACCTGACGCCTTTAAAACCTAGAGCAGGTATTTGTTATGTAATACTATTGATTGTTTTTGATCTCCTTGTAAATCAATACCTTGACATATTTGTAACTATTATCAATGGATTCATCACAAAAAATGATATTGAATTGTATCCAGTCGCCGAATTACCGTGTAAGAAATTCAGAATAAGGTTTCAGGATCTCCTTAAAGGTGAGTTTTTACAAATCCGCTAGCTTACCAAACAAAAAAGGCTTCAAGGAGGGGAAAAATAAATGCAATAGGAGAGGGAAAAGCTAAAAAAAAAAACAGAAAAGTTTACTTACTTAACACTATATGTCACCTGATGTTACGGTGTAATGGTTAGCATAGCATAGTATTGTAGGCACTAAAGCTCGCGGATTCGCGTTCCGCCGTGGCCATGGGATATTTTAATGGGAATAAGAAACTATGACGCCCCTCGGATAGGACGTAAAATGTAGGTCCCGAGGCTGTACGATGTCAAGTACTCGTTGTCCCTAAATATCCCTATCCTAATTATATCTGGATAAGCAAAATTTAGGACTCCCTCTGTATCGTCGTCCGATTAGCCTTAGTGGCGTAGAATGATTTAAAAACAATGACAACGTGTCTACATTATCATTTATTCATCCGGTACGATTTGAAAATATGTCAAGTACATCTACAAAACACCGGGCTTCGGGATTTTATTTAAAGTCTGCTCCTGAAACAAGCCGTCGTCTTTGAGTAACTAGACCCTAAATAAAAATTAGAAATAAAATAACAAATGAATCCGGTAATGTAAGTGTTAAATGTAAATAATGACTGTGACGCCTATATTACAGCAATGTGAGATATACCATTGTTGGATTAGCTGGTATACAAGTGGTTAATAAACAAGTGTAGAAGAGAGAAGGAGAAGAGGATGTGGAGGGGGCATGAATACGCGAATGGAGAACCTGTACGATGTCAAGTACTCATTAAAGATCTCTATCCTAATTATACCTGGAGAGGCAAACTTTAGGATTCCCACTGTAGCATCGTCAGATTAGCCTTAGTGGCATAAAGCTTACTTAATGCAGACAGCTCCCAATGGTGGCGTCACTTAAATAATGTCCCTCATTGACGAACGCCAGAAAATAGGCGAAGACTTAGGAAGATCATATGAGGGCCCAAGAGAATATGCAGCGGAATGTCGATCGGCCAACCAAAGATGAAATCCTAGGTACTATGGACCATATAAAAAGAAAGGACGCGATGGAAACGAACTATTCAAGAATAATCAGGACCTAATCATCACAATTAGGATCAAAAACGTATTGCCAGACCCATAGACCATGGTTCTCATCTGTCCTGTATTCAAGAAAGGTAAACGACTCAAATGATCCAATTACAGAGGTGTTTCTCTTCTCTCCACCGTGTATAAGGTCCTCTCGAAAGTTCATTCAAGGGGAAAAGGAAAAGAGATCGGGGGAGGAGGGGTGCGACCTAAACTGCGGTGGGCTGATGATGTTGCTGCTAATGCGAGAAATATTCAGTTCGGAGCTGGATGGTGGCTGCAAGAGACCAAAAGAGTTGGCATAAACTGCTGGGGGAGGCGATCTGACACCGGCTTTGAGTGCCACGCTTATAATAATAATTTATCGTACACCCCAAGATAGGTTCAAATGTGAACACACATAAACATGGACTTGAAAGTAAACAATTATAATCAAAATAATAAATCCGAAAACTAAATTAGGAAAAAGCTTTTTTAGTCATTACAACTATTGAATGCATTTTGAATTTTTCATGTATATATTATACTGGGTGTCCCAGACCTAGTGTAAATTTTTTTTTTTATTTTTAAAATCTTACTTTTTTCTAGAAAAATGGCAGTTTTCTCTACTTTGGTTTAGCGTAGAAACAAAAACAATGACATTTTCTTAATCAGCATTAAATTTTCTAAAAGATGAGTTAGGTTTGGTTATTTTAAATTCAGTGGGCTTTTTAACGCGCAAAACACAAAACATTTATCAAAACTTGAATTATTAATAGTTTTTGGAAATTCCTCGCTCTTCACTGGAGCACCCTTGCTGATTACCTAATGTTACATTTGTTTTCCTTTTATTTAATACCTATAAAAAATAACAATTTAGGATTATTTGAAGAAATTAAATACACCAACAGAAAAATAACACTAATTCCAATCACCAACATATCATTGTCAGGGCTAATGATAGCTGGGCACATTATGAAATGCCATTTTTCTGTTGGTGTATTTAATTTCTTCAAATAATCCTAAATTGTTATTTTTTATAGGTATTAAATAAAAGGAAAAAAAAAAATGTAACATTAGGTAATCAGCAAGGGTGCTCCAGTGAGGAGCGAGGAATTTCCAAAAACTATTAATAATTCAAGTTTTGATAAATGTTTTGTGTTTTGCGCGTTAAAAAGCCCACTGAATTTAAAATAACCAAACCTAACTCATCTTTTAAAAAATTTAATGCTGATTAAGAAAATGTCATTGCTTTTGTTTCTACGCTAAACCGAAGTAGAGAAAACTGCCATTTTTTTTAGAAAAAAAGTAAGATTTTAAAAATAAAAACAAAAAAAATTCTATCTCCTCAACAGATTGAAATAGGAAACTCGTTTCTGCGCCATTCTACCCCGTTTAGCATGCAGTATTACCCAGTTTTTTTTTACACTAGGATTGGGACACCCAGTATAAATATAATATTTCCGAGAAAACCAATAGTTCGCATGATATGAGCGAAAAAATTGCATTTTTCCTACCTCTTAACTAAATAAACAGTGTAAAATGGCGTCCTTCCGAGTGGGCAGAGTTCCGATGGAAGTTCCCACCAAGAAACTTCATGAACACAACAGGCACAATGAAGATGTTTGTACTCATTCCGTCCTTCCAGAGGTTGGACTTCATAAAAGAAAAAATCTAATACTATCGATGGTACGGAAGTTAGTTTGACAAAAAAGGGATTTTGTACGAGAAGATAAAAAGGTTGCGAGTGCCAAATTACTGTTTTTAAGAAAAATAAAATAAAAACTAGTATCTGAGCTCAAATTTGGTTCTACAAAAAAGAAACATATTGGGGAATTGCCAAACGATGAGATGAATACGTTTCTGCCTAATAATTTCAATATTAGTTTGTCTCATTTCAAATTCCACTTCTGTTTGCTAAATTATAAGTATAATATTTTCTTCTTTGTATCGGCATCTGAGAAGAGATAGGGGTGGGTAGTATATAACTGAAGAGCGTACTATAATTTAACTAAGACAATTCCATTGGGAATTAGGGGAAGAGAAGGGGAGGGGGTAAAGTATACTTAATTGAGTATATATTATAAAATTCTAATAGGGATGAATGGCTTTTTTCTGTTCTGTCTAAGCTGTCTAATGGTAGGTTAATTTTTAAGTATGGACGGTCCTCGCTTCCAGCTTCCGCCCCTGTTACCACTTGTCCCTTTTTTTCCCCTCCTAACCGTCCAAATTTATTCATAAAGTCGATACACATCAATCGGCTATGGAACTGGGGGGGAGTAATAAAATATTAATAAATTATGAATGCCTTTGTCCCTTGAAAAAGATTCTCGCATATAGATTAAAAAATATATATAACTCTATTTATATAACAAAAAAATATGTAGATAGTTCTACTACTACTATGTCTTTCTCGCTCTCTCACTCTCTCTCTCTCTCTCTCTCTCTCTCTCTCTATATATATATATATATATATATATATATATATATATATATATATGTATATATATACGTTTCTAGCCACCCTAAACCGTTTTTCGCTTGTGTACTTTGGATCAATCCAATTATAGGAAAACTCAGACATATGAAAAACTGTGTTGTAATATTGCAATGAATTCGGAAAGAAAAAAAAAATATTGTTGATACGATTTTTTGAGGAAGTACTTGAATGTAGCCAATTAAGTTGTTATTAACTTATATCCTTGCGGTATGTATATAAATAAATTTTATATATATTTTTTTATTTTTGAAAAGAAAAAATTGGCCTCGCCCGGGAGACGAACCTGGGTCTGCCGCCATAACAGTACGTTATCCACTGCGCTACCGAGTTCGGTTCCAAGCCGAGTCAATCCATCCTCTTCACTGATCCCCATCCCTGGATCTAACATGTATTTTGCGAATTTAAACGGGGGGGGGGGGGGGGGGAGGGGTGCAATATTTTTATTCAGGACAGGACCTCCATACCATTTCGTATGGGTAACCACTCAGTATAAATTTACATTAATTTTAAATATATTTTAGGAGATCAGTGAGGAGAAGAGATTAGTGATCAATAAGAGAAGCGATTGACTCGGCTTGGAAGCGAAATCGGTGGGGCAGTGGTTAGCGTACTGCGAATGTTACACGGGAGGCCGGGATTCAACTCCCGGCCAAGGCCAATCTTTTCTCTATTTTTCTTATAATTAAAATTAATATAAATTTATAATGAGTGGTTACTCTCACCAAATTATATATATATATAAACAAATCGTCCCTTCTCAGGCAAAACTCACTAACTGCAAAAAGTCTGGTTTTATCTCTACACACCAATCGATGCAGAAAAACGAAATCTAATATGTTTTTTTTTTGTGTTTTCTTAAATCTTACTAACGTACAACATTTTTCGTATCTTCGTATTTTTTTTTTTAATAAGACCATCTTTATTAATACCATCTTGAAATGAATAAAATTTTTGCTGGTAGAGTCAGCATTACTCGGATGTTTTACAGTATTTGTCGTTATTGCATTGACTTACTTCCGAAACAATGTGAAAAATGCGTTGTTCTCAAATCAACAGTTTTCGGTTTGGTGAGTTTTGCCAGAATAGGGGCGATATATTTATATAAGAACATAAAATATTGGCCCCGGCGGGGATTTGAGACCGTATTCCTCACTAGTACGATGCTCTTACCACTTAAGCCACCAGGCAAAACGTATTCGCCTGCGCCACCGAGTTGGCTTCCAAGCCGAGTCAATCTATCCTCTTCAAAGCTCTGTGTGTGTGTGTGTGTGTGTGTGTGTGTGTGTGTGTGTGTGTGTGTGTGTATGTAGATATTAAAGAAAACTTGGACAGCGGTTTCTATGACTTACGATATTCGAGCAAAAGCTGTTTTTAAAGCTAAATAAGGTTATATAAGTTGATGGTTTGGGAGGGCGAAAATCCTATTCAAGTGCCTTTACTCAACAACATATCGAGAATCACCATGCAATAACACTAAGAAGCCTAAGACACACCTGTTGCATTCTTCGTCTCTTCTTATTTATCCGTTATTCTTCATTTATGGAAAGTAGAGTTGAAGGAGTTATTGTAATAGTCACCTAAGATTCAAGTCGTCAAGCAGCAGGGGAATTTAACTCATATATTCCATTCTTTATATTCTACGGTATATGCTTATGTCCACCACTATTAAATATAAAAATATGGTTTGTGTATTATTACCAATATTGAGTTTAATTATTTTTTTTAACAATACTATAAAACATAAGGTTCTAAATAAGTCTTTATACAGGGTGTTCACGAACAAACGAAATAAATTAAATTTAAACTTCGATACCATCAGTAATTGTTTTGATCTATGCCCAAATATATGTATACAATTTCCAACAAAAAAGTTCATTTTATGGAAGGTCTGATTCCCATTGTCCATTTTCCCTCCAAATCCCATGTTTTCTTAAGGCGGTAACACTGTTTGTTAAATAAAAAAAAAAGAGGCATTGCTCAGAAGCTGTTATAGATAATAGTAAATGATTCCTCAGAATACATTTAAAAATTGGCAGATATCATTCAACTTTCGTAAATTTAAAAAATTTCTATTTAGTAACTGTCTTAGCGATTTTTTTAATATGCTCTGAGGACTGTGAAATACATCATCTAAAAGGAATTTTAGAGCTCCCTCATATGGTGCAATCATATATATATATATATATAAGAATCTAAAAAAAAAAAAATTATTGAAAACTAAAAATATCCTCCGGGGCGTCATCTACCCATCTGGTTTGGAGGAAAGAAAATCGCCACTTTGTACTTTACCCCTTTCCGAGAAAAACGTCGAGTTAAAGAGGCTTTACATAAATTAAACTTTTAAATTATTAATGCTGTTCCGGCACTCTACCCACCCTTCTTGGAGATATAGCAAATTTTGAATGCTCTGTGAGGATTAATTTCTTTTATGACCGATTTTATGTTTTGTTATGTTACCATTAATAAAATTAACTAAAAAAAAAAAAAAAAAATCGGATTCTAAATTTATATTTCAGTGAAAAATCCAGTCTTCCTTTTTGATAATATATATTTTTTAATATGTTAAAACATCACAACGTTTCGAGGCTCATTGCCTCATCTTCAGGTGACTGCAACAATATTTTACATGATATTTACAATTTTTTTTTTAAATTTAATTTACAATAATTATAAAATTTGGAACATAAACATTTATGACTTAAAATCCTATATTACAATATAACATTTAAGTCATAAATGTTTATGTTCCAAATTTTATAATTATTGTAAATTAAATTTTTTAAAAAAGTTGTAAATATCATGTAATATATTGTTGCAGTCACCTGAAGATGAGGCAATGAGCCTCGAAACGTTGTGATGTTTTAACATATTAAAAAATATATATTATCAAAAAGGAAGACTGGATTTTTCACTGAAATATAAATTTAGAATAATAAAAGACCAAAAGGGTTTTTTTAAAAAGTCTTCCAGTATAGGATAACCTATCAAAAAAATCGGATTTATTTCCTGACCTAATTTCTAAAAATATCGTACTTCCATTTTCATTTTAGAGCGAAATTACAGAGCATATAACTCCAGAGAAGGTTATGCAAAAGGAATAATTTTTATGAAATAAAATTACCCTTGAAGACGGCATTAGTGTGGGTGGGGAGTTGGGTAATACTAAGCAGTTTCCTCCCCCCAAACACAGGCTCAAATACATGAAGAAAAATGTAATAAGAAAAAAAAAAAAAAAGAAAGGGCAGAAAAGCAAAATGAAAAGCTCTTTTTATACGACTGTAAATTGTTTTCGTTTAATCGTACCTGTGTAAATTTGAAAGGTTAATGAGCAAGTTAGCTGTTGTCTTTAAATTCTCAGCATATACTCATCCTATCTTGTTTTTTGTTTTTTTTTTTTTGCTTTTTTGAAAGTTTTCTTTCGCTGTCTTCTTTGTTCTTCCTTCGCTGATTGCTGTCGTCATTCCATTAATTTCTTCAGATTCATTATAATTGTGAATTCTTAATTTTCAGATTTAACATTTATAATTTTTCTTCTCGTTAGCCAAGAAAAAAAATTTACAGTAGAACCCCCTTTATCCGGGGTAATGATGGGTAGGGGGATCCACGGATAATCGAAAACCCCGGATAATCGAATTACAATGTTTTATTGACTTAATGTGATAGAAAAAAAGATTAATTAAACAAAAAAAAAAACTAAAAAGTAACCAATGAACTCCTTCAGCGCGTTTTTTGCATGAACCACTGATAGACAGCTTCATCTACATCTTTATGTAGAGTTCTTCATTGTTTTCCGAGGACACGATGTTTGGGCCGACGACGATACGAAGTCGGAAATGTCTTTTTTCTTCTTCAAAATGTCGCGAACAATTTGCTCGCCGATTCCTAATTCAGCACTTTCACCTTTTTCTACACGGTTCATAATGGTTAATTTCTGTTCAAGCGTTAAAACAACAGGTTGTCTTTTTTGCGACATTATATAAGTTCGTATTTAAATGGAGACTAAATCACAACTGAGAATATTTTGTTTTGTAGTCAAACAGGTCAGAGTCTATTCTAAGAACAATAGATAATTAACCATTGTGTAATCGTTAAAACATATACATACTCACTTTATTTAAAGAAATATTATACATACAAAATAAATGACATAAAAATTAAAAATAGCTTATTAAAAAAAAAAAAAAAAAAATTGGCTCCTCTGAACCCCGGTTAATAGAGGCCCGGATAATGGGGGTCCTACTATAAGTAAATAAAAAGAAGAATGAAAAACTTTCGTATATTTCCTACTTTTGTGGATTTTAAAAATTGCAATTTAGAAACTGTAATAGCCAATTCTTTAATGTGCTCTGAAGATGTGAATTACGTCGTCTAAAAGGAGTTTTAAAGCTCCCTCATATGGTGCAATCAGATTTCTTGTGGCTGAAGTTTATTAGTAACTATAAACGGATTTATAACTAAATATAATGAAAAGTCGGAACACAAAATGTGAAATATCCCTTTAATCAAGAACTTGGAAAATTTCTTAATGCAATATATTATTTATTATGAACTGTACAATTGATTCTGTTTAGGACAGAAATTTATTAACGACAGTCATCGTTTTAAGTTTTTTGTTCTCTTTCTTTTGATATACTACATGACCATATTTTAAAATTACAACATTTTTAGGAAAAAAATAAAACCTTTTTTTTTTAAATAAGGGGGCAGGTTGGCCATTGGCTTATAGTTTCCGTCACACCTGTTGTGAAGGCCCCACCATTATACCATGTGACCCGCTCGACCTCGGGAGTCTTGTCCTGAGTTTTCAATCCGATGCTTACAGTGTAGAGAAGAGTGTGCTTCATTGATTAATTTTACAACATTAAAGTAAATTTTTATATGTTCAGTAAATTTAGTTTAAATGAATGGCAAAACAGTTGACTCCGATTCTGTTCACATAGCCCCAAACTCCTTTGAAAAACCTAACCTTTCGACTAACCAGTTTCTTGTTTGATTGTTCTCCCCTGTCCTGGCAGCCATCTTTCATATTATCTCTCCTGTGGGGTTAGTTGGCTCACTTCAACTGGGGTTTGTTGGAGCGGTAGCAATTCACAAAAGCAAGATAAACATAAACAAAGGTGAAACTAAACAATTGTCTTTAGTTTCAGCAAGGTGGATGAGAGCAATTTTACTTATGCAGAAAGTGAAGACAGTCTAAACTTCTATCTTCTTCTATTGTCATTCTATTTTTCCTTAAAAGTTGGTTAAAACCGATTCAAAATTATTATACCATTATAGTGCAGCGTTTAATAACAATAATATGTGTCTGGCAGTGCTTGAATGAGATGGCTAAACAACCCTACCTTCTAGGCTAAACTGCCCCACATAGGGGGTTCATTGGCATACTCTGGATTGACGAATTCTTCAATTTTCTATAATCTTAGTATTAAATATTATGTGGTGAAAAAAATACTTGAAGTACTCTAATATTTGGAGTTTACAGTGGTATCACCCCTATTGGGATTATATTAACAGGAACGACTCAACAATCAAAAAAGTGAAAACTGTTGCCAACCAACCCCGCTCTCCCCTACCGTTTTTTTTTAAATATATGTTACTCCAGCACACCAGGTACCTGGTGAAATACACCTTAATGTAGCATTTCATACTATATGGGGTATTTTATAAATAATCGATAAAAGCCCAAAAAAAAAAAAAAAAAAAAAAAAAAATCATCATAGGCCTCTTTAAAATAAAAATATTAGTGTTTTTCTATTTTATTTATTTATTTTTTTATTTATGGACGATTATAAATATACACAAATAAGTGATGTAACAAAAATACGAGTATATACTATTTATAGGGTTGGGATTTTCATGTATTTACATATTTTCTTCTGAGGCTTAGAAATGCACGTATAAGCGTTCTAAACAGTTTTTACCATTATATAAACCATTTTTATTTTCCACATTTTTTCATATTTTGTGGTTTTTAAATATTTTTACATATATTTCGATAAATACATATTTTTGTCCATATTTTACAACTTTTAGGGAATTTACTTTAAAATTACTGTTACTTATTTACTTGCTTTACGTATATTCAATCGATACCTAGAATAAATAAAGTGTAAATCAGAGAAGGAACGTAGGGATTAATAAATTTCTTGGAAAATCAAAAGGATCAAAGCAATATCGACAGTTCTCAGAAATTTTGATCTCCCTCTTTTCTTGCATAGATGCCTCATCCTTGACAATGCTTATATTGCCTCAGGTGATTTATAAATCTAGTGATGAGTGTGTGAAATGCCAAAAAAGGGAAGAAAACAGAAAAAGTTTAGCCTCTAAGCACGTCGCGGAGTTGCATGTTGCAGAAGAAACATTTAAATGCGACAGTGTATGCGTACTGTTTGTGCTGCTAAAATTTCAATGGATCAACGATTTTTGGTTTTAAAGCATTTGAAAACGGCGAAACACGTAGAAAATAAGTCAGTCGACGTAGAAAAAATGTTCATAAAAAAAAAGCTTTACTTCGACGGAATAGTTGTCGATTTTCCAAAGAAAATCTTAATATGTATCTTATTTGCAAAGTTTATGATTGTGAAGGTGAGGAAGTTTATTATGTGTTCTTACATTTCCAAAAATTTTGTTAACTACATTTGATATTTTAATTTTCAGTTCATATCTTCATTTCTTTTTTGTCCATATTTTCATGTTATTATTACATATATTTGCAAATATACATAGTCCATATTTATGTACATATTTTGAAATTTTTATTACATATAAATCCTACCCCTGCTAATTTATGTATTCATTTCCAAAGTAATATTTTATCTGTTGAAAGAAGAGATCTTTTCAACAAAGTTATTTTTAGATCTAGGGGGGTAGGTGGAGGTGTGAGTACTTATTTTCGACTTGGGGGGGGGGTATCATTAAAAATCTTCAGAACTAGTGGCTCAAAGACGCGGAAGTCCGTTTGAAAAAAACATAAAATAAAAAAAACAGACAACATTGAGAAAAGTTAATAATAAAACTCTTCATTGAATTATTGCAATTCTCCTATTCCAAACATGGGCATAAAAGATTGAGGAAGCGAATAAAAAAAAAATCGGATCCATTATACATTATATTATAAGGCTTATGTATTATTTAGGGAGCTCCAATCTAAAAAACATTGAGTCGATTTCCACTCCCTCAATCTCAAAGATGGCGCTTAATGCAACAAACCTTCCTCCATCCTTCCATGAAGTTATCAGATATCTGGAATTTATGGATTGGCTGTATATAGACAATTCAATCTGACAATGTTACTTTAATCATATCCAATTGTGTAAATAGCTTCCTTAATGTTTATTAAATTACCGCAAATGAATCACTAGTTCCATAAATAGATTTAATTACAATGATAATTCGAGATTTGAAATAGCAAGGCGTAACCTTGTTCATCATTCTTCCAGAAACTAAGCAATAGGAAAGTATACAAAATTGCTTATCGGTTCAGAAACAAAAGAAATTATTCATCGTTTAATTTCGAACATGACTTTCTTATTTAATACTTAGTACCTAGCATATTATAAACTAAATTATCTAGTATTGTGGAACATTAATATTATTAACCCTTTTCACTCGGCACCGTTTAAGACGTTACCTACCGGCAACTCGACTTAACTTATTTGCGAAAACGTACACCCTGAAAACGTAATATTATACAGTAAAATTTTAGAACCAAGTAAGGAATTTTAATAAAATTTAGTTTATATGTATTTGTGAAGCTTCAAGAACTCATAGTTACAAAAAAAAATATATATATATATATATATATTTAAATTTTATATATATTTTTTTAATAATTTTATATTAATTGTAAAATTATTTTTTTTTTAAATTTTATATATTTTTTATAATTTTATAAAAATACCGAAAATAGACCTAGAAATTGTGTAAAATTTTGGATAAATAAGAGAACCAGAGCGGATAACGATGGAAATCCCTTAAATTTCGCAAAGATTTCGCCGTTCCTTATATGCTTCAAGAACACATAGTTACAACAAAAAATTAATTTTTTTAAATGTTTTTTTTATAATTTTATATTAATTTAAAAAAAAAATTAAGCAGAAGCTTATGGTAAACTAAATCAAAGTAAAGGGATTATTTGGTGCCCCGAACTAAATTATTGTAAAATTGAGGAAATAAAAGAAGAATTAAAACAACAAAATATAGCCGATGTTAAAAGATTAACGTACTATATAAATGATGGAAAATACCGCGAGCCGCGACCGTCATTTATCACCAAAAGCGAAATATCCTATAAATAGATTTTACGACTTGTTTATGTCCTTATATGTTAAAAACTGAAAATTATTTTCATCCGTAGCTGAGCCCTCAAGTTTGAAGTCAAATTTTAAGTGGCTCCGCTCCGGAGACCTCGAGTGCAAAGGGTTAAAAGACTTATATCATTTATAACGTTTGTTTATTTATTTCTATTATTATTTTTTTTTCTTTCGGATTTTCTCTCAGTTGTGAGTTGAGTTACTGATGTGGGGGAGAATTCCAACCACATTCAGATATCTATTCTTCATAATTTTTTTTTTTTAATATTTAAAAATTTACGGACGATTCTAACCGTGTCCTATAGCATCGATTGTTGAGCCTCTCTCAGTACATCAAGAGGCAAATTAAAGTTTTCAATGCCTGCTACTGTGGACTTAGGAATCATTACGTTCGATGATATAATTGGCACTACCATCTAGTGATGTAAAACTATCGATAATTTTATAAACTATTGATAGTACTATCGATAACATTGTTTTTATAGGATAAAGTGATAGTACGTTAAAAGGTATGTCTACGTCGGAGACAAATGTCACAACATACGTGATATGTACGTTCCGAATGTTGTCATGTTCAATCAACTACATCGACAACTGGGAATCCTGGTTTCATGTTTACTTGAAGAGGGTTGGTATAGCTTTCCTCTAAATGGAGTTTCTCTGACCTTTTGATAAAATTTTTATTCTTTGCGTTTACGACTAAGATTGAAACTGATAAAAATTATTCCAAGGTACAATGGAACCAATCCTCTATTTACAGAAATATTAATCTTATTCCCTAATAAAAACGAAAAGAAAAAAGTAGAAATGTGCATTGTAGTTCCAATGCACTTGGATGTAGCATCCAATCGTTCCAAAAACAAAATTCTACTATTCTACCCCCCCCCCCCCCCCCCCCCACCATTGATCATCACCTCAGGTTATCAGTAGAATCGAAACTATCGATAGTCTCCGCTATCGGTCGATAGTTTTACATCACTGCTACCATCACACTTTCGTGGTGGTATAGTTGCTTTAGCTCTATCGCCATTTCCTGATATTTCGGGAGTTTCTCACTGATTGTAGATCCAATTTCCATCCAATTTCCATCACCGATATTTAGCCTCTACCCTTGGAGCCGTGGCTACGCTCGATTTTTTTTTTTTTTTTTTTAATATTTCGATCTAATTAGTCCTTTCTACTCTTTCGATTTAATTTGCAATTTTTATACTGCCTAACACTCCGTTCTCGTTCAATTTGTATGCTTCCTAGGTATGATAACTCAAGCCAGAAAATAGGGTTAAGGGGGTGGGTAAGAGCGGTTACACCGATTTTTAATATTATTCCTGCACCTACCCCCTATTTTTGGCCTCATCCAATTTCCATCACAGATTGTTAGCTTCTACCCTTGGAGCCGAGGACTACGCTCGATTTTTTTTTTTTTTTTTTTTAATATTTCGATCTAATTAGTCCTTTCTACTCTTTCGATTTAATTTGCAATTTTTAAGCTGCCTAACACTCCGCTCTCGTTCAATTTGTATGCTTTCGAGGTATGATATCTGTAGCCCGAAAATAGGGTTAAGGGGGTGGGTAAGAGCGGTTACACCGATTTTTAATATTATTCCCGCACCTGCCCCCTATTTTTGGCCTCATCCAATTTCCATCACCGATATTTAGCCTCTACCCTTGGAGCCGTGGCTATATTAGGAATCGCTACATCGATAATTCCTGCTTTCTTCTCTCTCAGATCTAAAAAGAGGGTGTCATGTCTATTATAGATGTACTGTGTGATCGGTAATAATAGTCTTATCCCAGTACAGATTGAATGGACCAGAACAACTTTTCCTTCAACTAAGATTTTGTTCTTGGCGTGGATTTTTTAACTTTCAATGATATATTTAATTTTATCTTCATTGATGGTCTTG
Source organism: Aelia acuminata (assembly GCA_911387785.2). Taxonomy (NCBI): domain Eukaryota; kingdom Metazoa; phylum Arthropoda; class Insecta; order Hemiptera; family Pentatomidae; genus Aelia; species Aelia acuminata. The sequence continues at coordinate 141,842,646 of OU426980.1, read as the reverse complement.
TATAGGTGTAACTTTGTTTGCCGAGAGTTTCGTTTACTTACAAAGCAATGATCTCTTAACTTCTAAAGTTGATGTTAAGGATGCAATCTTATATAATTCAATTTAGCAATAATCGATAAAAATTATATTCATTAATGGATAGTAAAATTATATTTCATCGAATATAAAATTTAAATCTGTAAATATATAAATGAAAATTATTTTCATAAATATTTTTTTTTATGAAGAGAAAAGATTGGCCTTGGGTGGGATTTGAACCCGTACCACAAGCACACCGCGCTTGCCACTAAGAAATATCCCGATCAAGTCAATCCATTCTCTTCACAGACCCTCTATCCAACCGATCTCGTTATTTTTGCAAATCATACTGGGGAGTGTACTATTGCGAGAGTCAGTGGAGAGAATGGAATGGCCTGACAGTTATACAGGCTTGGGGGCGCAATTAGCAACCATGCCACGGAAAACCAGGTTCTCCTGGCATTCCCGGCTAAGGCCAAAATTTTCTTTTCAAAGAAAAATATATAAAATAATGTATATAGATAAACACACAAACCTATGTCTGGAATAAATTAAACGTTTGATTTTTAAAATATTTTCATTTATATTAATGAATATTTTTTAAAAATCCAACGTTTAATTGATTCCAGACATCAAGATCTGCAAGATTATCAAGATAATTATTTGGATTAGTCATCAATATAGAATCATTTTGAACTGCTTGTTCGAATCATTTGGTTATGGTTCGTATAAATTATTTTATATATACGTATTTCTACCGATGGCGGTCAAATGACCGCTTTTAAAATAAACATTATAGTCTTTTCCAGTTGATTGTAATTGTATCAGCACCTACTTCTAATAGAAACCTGTCTTTGTCAGTGTTGCCACAAATTATATAAATGTATTTATACCTGGCTACACTGCGGGTAATAAGACATATAAACTCACTCAGAGTGTGTGCTGATTACTTGTGTGGGATACTGTGACTTGCTAAAAAAAGCTGCATATTAAGACTCATATTATATTTTCAAGTGGTTTATTTATTTTTTTCAACAGAAGTTTCTTTATTTTCATTATTCGTTTTGTTATTTTTATCTGAATACAGTGTTTTTTTTTTTTATTTTATCAAACGTTTTTATTATTTTCATCCTGTACTGTAACAAATAGAACTAATCACGTCAAAAATATTTATAATGCCGCGTACAGAGCCAGTAATCTAATTTGAATGATCGCCATTTTGCCTCACATCGTGAGTTACCAGCAGTCGCTCTGTACCCATCATAACTACTGTTTTTGTGTTAAGTTTGAGATTTCAATGCAGATAACTTCATAAAATTTCATATATATTCTAGCGGTCTAAAGACCGCTCAGGGTAGACAACGGTAGAGTACATATTATTATCAGAAAAAACGAAAGAAGAAGATAAATATATATTGAAAAATTAAACGGCTATATATTATAGAAAAAGTCGTGCAGTAAGTTCAAGAAAAATAAAAACCTGGAATTTAACAATTTAGATTAAATTCTCAAAAGCGGTCATTTGACCGCTCTGGTAGGTTTAGTGTTAAAATTGAGCGAACTAAGACAAATACCAAGAGAAAACAAACGTTATTCCGAAGAAGTGAAGCGGTAATAGTAGCCCTAGCGCAGCAACTTTATAAACAGACAACCGGGTAGGGAGGGATGGAGACTAAGGAGGGAGGGGTGCAGGGAGGGACGGGGAGGAGGGAGGAGGGAATGCTAAACTAGACAGGGCATTCTCTTTGACGGAGGTGGAGTCACGTTTGCCGGGGGACGGATGAGCAGCATAAGGAGCCGTATTCAATCTAACCATAGACCCGGTATGTTATCCACGTATGGCCAGGGCTCAAAAACATTCACCCTCTGTCGTCCCCGACAATTCGACAGTTCCCGGCATCCATTATTCCGGCATTATTGATACAACAACGTGCAGCCTGGTTAGCAATCTACCCCTCCTCTTTTCCTCTTCTCTTATCTCATGACATTATCTGATAACCAAAAGGAATATTCTGAGGAAGTACCGGGATCACTCCAGGGTTAGATCCAGCCTTAGAATAAGTAAGTGACTAACTAAAGGAATCACATCAAATGTTTATCTTTGGATGTTGAACAATAATGGATATTAAATTACGTTGTTTAAAATTATAAGAAACAGTGTTTGAATCTTTCTCTTCTGTGATCCCACTCACCAGGTCAGCGTAGTAACCGGGGGGCTGAAAAATTGCCCAGACAGCAGGATCTAATTGACATACCGCCACAGTTATACATTATATGTTGAAATTGAATCTATTTAATTTTAAATAAAAAAAAAAAAAAAAAAAAAAAAAAAACTGTACCACTACAACCCTTGAAGGGTCTTGGGTTCAGTACTATGTAAGGAAGAGTACTGTTTCTTGGTCAGCGGTCGTGCAAGGAGGTGATTTGACCGTGATCGCGCTCAACCGCCAAGGTTTTCCCCTTAATTTTTCAATTAAGGATACCCACATTATATAGGCTGGGTTTGCCCCAGGAGGGTCTCTCGGCCCACGAGACGAACTGTGGCAGAATAATAAAGATATCATGATCCATGTCAGATTCGAACTCGGGACCTTAAGCACAGCAATCCACTGCCTTACCAGTGGGCTACCCCGCTCCCTTAATTTTAAATAATTAATTGAAATTTTTTAAACAATTTTATTAGAAGAGAAAAGATCCGACCAGGACCGGGAATCGAACCCAGGTCCTCTGCACCTCCGTTGCAGTCCTTTTGCCACTTACCTAACCGTGGGGTCGTTCCTAACTGTGTAGAAACGCAAATGATGACTATTTTGTCTGCTCGCCATGCTCCTCTAATATTCATGAAATTAAAAAAAAATACGTGTATTAAATGTTTTATATATCTGTTTATTTTTAAAAAAATTTAAATTATATGCTATATTTTTTTTACGAGTTGTTATATACGATTTATGAATGTTGCATTCCTAAATAATGATAAGATAGATACGAAAGCGAAGAGTAAAAATTCAATTTTCGTTTAAAAATAAGCCACAAAAACATCTCTTAAGGTGCTGACTACTGGGGGTTTTATCCTAGTGCAATAGTAAAATGGAAAGAGTTAGGAAATCTATTAAAATAAGGTCCGCAGTTTCAGTCTTCTAACGCTGAAGCGGGTGGAACTGATATATCAGTCTTCAGGCCGCAGGGACTGCAGCATTCGAACTGATACATTAGTCTACAGGCGTCAAAGGGTTAATTATCAAATACCATCGTCCCTCACATACATTATAATTTATCAGGGTATTGTTTAAAAGAATTAATTGACTGTCCCTACTCCAGTAAATCCCTGGGTAAAGACTTCTTATTTCCTAAGTTCAAGCCCAAAAAACAACCGAAGGATATGGGATACAGTAAAACAAAAATTTACGTGGAGAATTTGTTGTTGGAACTTAATAAATGGTAAAATTTGAATTATCACATTAAATACAAATAAAGTTTCAAGAAATGGAGGAGCAATAATAAAATAAAGTCATTGTTTGATGATATGACCCTTGGTTCTACTGTACACCATAGCAGATGTGTTGAGAGGGTGTGCCTATACGGTGCTTTTCAAGGCGTTACAGTGTATGAGCCGCACTGTTCAGTTCGGTCCATTTTAGGCAAATTAACCCATTTTGTTCCAAAGGTAGAAATAATATTAATTTATATTTCTTATTTATATATCTATGTTAACATATGTCAGAAATAGATTATTAGCATTATATAAAAATCATAGCCCTTAGAGAAACTTATTTTTCGGAAATGGACCTCTATCCGTTTTTTTTATTTATTTTTTTTATTTATTATATTATTTTAATCAGGATGAGACATGAAAAACATTTCAAAAGTGATTAAAAAAATATTTTTCATGATATTATTTAGACACCAATAAGTAAGTGTTAATCTTCAAATTTCGCATTTCTAAAGTGTGCATGCTTGAAGTCATTAAAGATTTATTTAGTACCTGTTGCATTAATTAAAAGCAGAAATAGAGACAAAAATCTCATTGCAATTTATTATTATTATTATTTTAATTATTTCATATTTCTATTGGTCCTGGAATTTCCAGGGATTATATTATATATTGTATTCAGTCGAGTTAATCAAGGAAATAAATGGAAATTTAAGGTTTTCCTGAAGTGTGCTTCAACCCACGTTGATTAACTCAAATGAATGCAACACAATTTAATCCCAGGAAATTCGAGGGCTTATAGAATATGGAAATAATTAAGTGAAATTAGAAGGGATCTTCATTTCTTCAATGGATTTATTTAGAAGAAAGTACTTTTCTCAGTAGATGCATGAATCTATGGTTTAAAAAAAAATTAAAAAGGTTATAAAAGCAAAAGATTTGATAATGGCCAGGTGGCCAAAAAAGTTTTCGATTAATCTATAAATGGGAATTTAAGGTTATTCTTGAGTATGGTTCAACCCACATTGATTAACTCAACTGAATACAAAAATTCAATATTAATTGTGCGTAAAAAAAATGAATTAATTTGTTAGTATTTCTTAGTACTGGAAGAATCTTCATTTATCGTGTTCCTAATTAGGAATTTAGTGAACAAATATCTTCCTTTATATTTCTTTATTATTGTAAGATAATGACAAGTTTTCACGACGTTTCAGGGTCCACCACCCCATCATCGGGTACATTGCTAAATCTTCATGCTGTAATTATGAGCATGAATTAAGGAGACACATTCACTAAATTGTATGAAAAAATTATTTATATTCATGATTAGCTATCGTAATGGGTTTCTAATACTTTGGTGAAGACAACATCTGAGGTCTTGGAGCCGGGGCAGGAGGAGTTTGGGCATACTGAAGAGGTTGGGATCAAGAAGATGGTGGATGCTTTGGGAGGAGTCTTATATGAGAAGCCCAGGTCTCTCCAGAGGACCGCAGCACCAATAAATAAATAAGTAAAATGTTTAAAAAAACAAAAAAAAGGTATAATATTTTTGAGTTTTAAGTGTAAAAAATGGAGAGTTTAATATTAAATACAGGAAAAATGTTGAAAGAAAGTTATTCTCTGATGGAATTCTATTTTATAATTTTCATTACACTATGACTTAAGATGCATTGTTTTGAATTAAAAAAAAAAAAAAAAAAAAAAAGTTGATCACTTTTTTCTTTAAATTATATGAATTTTTAGACTTAAATTAAACTTTCATAATCCAGATTTGAAACTGCTGGTACTTCTTATAAGAAAAAAAAAAATACTTTTGCAATTAAAAAAAAAAAAATGGAAGGTAACCGAATCCCAAATAAGCCATTTTTCTTTATAGAGGTGTTTTTTAAAAAATATTACCTTTGATCAGTTACTGAAGGACAGGCTGTGAAATTGTGATGTAGAAAGAACAGCTTTTGATTATTATTGTTATTTTTTTTAGGAAGGCAGTAAAAAAAAAAAAAAAAAAAAAAAAAAAAAAAAAAAAAAAAAAGAAAAAAAAAATGGAATGTAACCAAATCCCAAATAAGCCATTTGTTTTTATAGAGGTGTTGAGAAAGGTACCTACACCAATCGCGTGGAATGTAACAATTAAATTTAAAAAAATATTATTTTTGATCAGTTACAGAAGGATGGACTGTGAAATTGTGGTGTAGAAAGAACAGCTTTTAATTATTTTTTTTTTTTTTAGGAAGGTTATTTTTGAACAGAATCCGATCAATCAATTGATCATAAAAGACAAGCTAATATTTTTTGTAGCTGGTCTGACTATTTGCCAGGAGTTTGCATAAACAACAAATTAACTTTTATTGTTTTTTTATGTTTTTTTTTTGAGAATTCCAACGAGAAGTCAGCTTAATTGTTTTGCATGATGAAATATCGCGTACAATATGATATGCAAGACTTAGACCGGGAGCAAACTATAATCAACTTCAAAATGCAGAAGCCTGTATGAAGCAGTAATATAATTAATTATGCGTCGTGCGTGGGTAGTAAAGTTTACTAAATAATTAACAAATACCTCATAAGGTAATCTACTCGAATCCTAAGGGGTGACAGTCTAGGAGTAAGCTAAGACGTATATTGGAAGATAGCATTAAGTCGGATATGAATAATTCAGATTTTAACGATTAGGGAAATAGGTAGGTAAGTCTTTATACGTTCCTCAAAAATAGTGGCGTCTAATCAACGTTATAGTCATCGTAGCTATAATACCTGATAAAAAAAAAAATTGTGACCACACTTTCCAAATGTTAAAATTATTTTAATTTAATGCAACCCCTCACTACTGATATTTTTCTTCGCAGTAAATCTCATATAATCTGTCTTTGGGAATCCAAAAAGAAAAATACTCGCCCAAATGTTTAAGTAGTAATATTTGAGTATATATGACAGTGCGTTCTCAATAGGTATACCCAAATAGTGCACGGAGGGTGTGGGGGGGAGGGCATTTTTGGTATGATTTAGACTAAAATGTTTTTTCTGGTCTTTCCAGATCAACACGAAAACAACTATATTATTGTTAAATTTTCATTTAAATTTTAATGAGTTTCAAACCTTAATTATATGAAAAATATTTACAGAATTTTTACTCACTTTTTAGACTGATAAAATTATTATTAAATTAAAAATTAGGTGCGGTCACACAACTCACAACCTTATAACCTTCTTCCTTTGATAAAAAATAGGCAATCCTTTTTAAAATGTTGATCTTAAATCCTACCGGAGAGGAAACATAAAAATTTCTTCCTCAATGAATTTTTTTTTGTTTTTTTATTGGATAGTGGGATCAGTATGATCAAGAATGACGTTGGTCACATGGGACTTCGTACTTTCCAGGGATTCGTTTGAATATTTTTATGTAAATATTTTTTTTTTTGAGATTGTAGAAATCATAATCTATCCTATCACTTTTATTTGTTGCATAGATGAGCGAGGGGGGAATCTTTGTGCCACCAATGTTTCATTTTGTAAGCATAAATTTTTTATAAAAAGAATTATACGTAATTTATCTCAAGTTATCTCTTTTTACCACAAAAACCTTATTTCAGACCAAAAAATTTTATTTTGTTTTTATCATGGTGTCCATATTACCGACACAACTGGGAATTTTCTCAAAAGGCACATAATAGTAAAAACATTTTCTAAAATTTAAATTAGTAGGATTAGGTTGTCAGCATCAGCATCATATGTTTAACAGATGCTAGGGTACGTTTTTAGTAACATTTTAGATTTATTGAACTTTTTATAGTAAAAAAATGAAATGGGTAGTAGAGAGTGGGGAACAGTGAGACACAGTTAACTGTGAGACAGTTAGCTCAGAAACCAATTGCAAGGACACAGTTAGTATAAGATTTGTAGTAGAATATTAATCAAATAACTTTTCCAGGAGAGAAACTAACATTATCATACGTTTGTGACTTTTTTTTGCCTCATTTTGTTTTCGAGGCGAGTAAACTTTTTTTTGTGACTTGCTTTCTCGTTGACAGTGTGCGTACTTGTTCATTTCACCGAATTTCTGTTAATGCCTCTTATTCACCAACTAAAACTCTTTGTATTAACCTTTAAACGGCCAATGATTATTCACTTCGGAAACAAAAATTAGTAATGAATAACGACAAGGCCCTATGGAAATGAGTGAGACAGCCTGCGAGGACACTTTTACTGTTACATATATAGGAAATTAAAATTATATTGTCTAATCCCAAGAAGAAATGAATACCTTTAAAGGAACAGGCCATAAACAGTAGTAATTTTCATTAAAATATAATATACGTTTTTATTACATCACCTAATTTAATCAAAATTCAACTTTATTTATTGTCAATACATGATTTGGTAATGTTAATCTCAAATTCTCGTTATATTAGTCCATAAATTAAAAAACAAAAAAGAATAATATCTAGTAATCCTGTCAACGACTCTTCATAATGACTACTTCAAAGAAGTCACATTTTTTATATTAATTATCATGATAATATTTTGTAATAAAATGTTATTATCTTTTATTATTAATAATTTTAATAAAATATTTAGTTTTAATATGGTGTCTAGCTGTTACCCGAGCAATTTCTCAGTTTCCCTGCAGTGGGGTACACTGAGACAAAAACCTTCTTGTGGTTTTATGAAAATAAATATTTTTGAGTAAAACATGTTATGATATCACATCTACTGAACAAAGGTACATTGTAGTGAGGTATACTATATAAATTTCAGAACTCCAGCTAAAGTTTTTCTATTATTTTGGCCAATTTGAAAAAAAAAAACCGTCTCATTGTTCCCCACTCTCCCCATCTCATAATACCACCCTTGGATCTACGAAATAACTGATAAACTAATTAAGACCAGTTTCATAATTATGGGGTCATATTGTAGAGGTAGGAGATAGTCAACTGTTAATCTTTACGATAGGTTAAATGATAATCAGGATTTTCAGTTTGAAAATTTTTTTATTTTCGAAAGCCAACGTTTCGATCCAACTTGTGGATCTTCATCAGGGCTAAAAGAAAACAAATACGTGAGTATCTATGTTAGAGGATGACAATAAATGAATATTTTATAGAACTGATAATAATATAAAAGATGGTTAGCATTATACATGTATATTTAAATAAGTAGCCGGTTAGCAAGATAAAATAGAATCTGATATTTACCTTCTGAGTCAAAGTAGATATTTAGACTTTGAAGTCGGCAAGCTATCCCCAATCACTACCTCTTACCTTATTTTACCTTCAGTCTTTTTATCTACCTTGACTCAGAAGGTAAATATCAGATTCTATTTTATCTTGCTAACCAGCTCCTTGTTAAAATATTCGTGTATAAGCTTACCATCTTTTATATTATTATCAGTTCTATAAAATATTTATTTATTGTCATCGAAGATCCACAAGTTGGATCGAAACCTTCGAATATATGAAATATATAGTAAGTGGAAGTATTGCGATCGTGAAAAATTTCGACTTCCGGTTTTCAACGGAAATACACGTTTTGGGGTCCCCTGAGTCCAAATGACCAAGTCCCGCGAAATGGTCTGTGTGTGTGTGTGTGTGTGTGTGTGTGTGTGTGTGTGTGTGTGTGTGTGTGTGTGAACAGACTAGCTCAAAAACTACAAACCGTGCGAACCTGAAATTTGGTATTTAGTTTAGGTATATGCCCGCGATGTGACAGCGAAAATTTCATCAAAATTGCTCAAAGGGAGGGGGTACTTTACTTAATAACTTTTTACGTTTTTTTCGATTTTCTCAAAAACGGCTCTAACGATTTTGATTAAACTGAGTATTTAATGTATTAATATGCCTGAGATATGACTGTAAAAATTTCATCAAAATTGATTAACCGGAGGGGGGACTTTACTTAATAAATTTCGTATCATTTTCACGTGTATTTTTAATTTACTCGAAAACTGCTTTAACGATTTTGATCAAACTGGGTATTTGATGTATGTATATGCCCGAGATATGACTGTAAAAATTTCATCAAAATTGATTAACCGGAGGGGGGACTTTACTTAATAAATTTCGTATCATTTTCACGTGTTTTTTTTATTTACTCAAAAACTGCTTTAACCATTTTGATCAAACTGGGTATTTGATGTATTTTTATACCCGAGATATGACTGAGGGGACTTTACTTAATAAATTTCGTATCATTTTTACGTGCTTTTTTTATTTACTCAAAAACTGCTTTAACGATTTTGATCAAACTGGGTATTTGATGTATTTATATGCCCGAGATATAACTGTAAAAATTTCATCAAAATTGATTAACTGGAGAGGGGACTTTACTTATTAAATTTTGTATCATTTGCACGTGTTTTCTTAATTTCTCAAAAACGGCTTTAACGATTTTGATCAAACTGGGTATTTGACGTATGTATATGTTAAAGATGTGATAGCCCGCATTTCATCAAAATTGCTCAAACGGAGGGGACACTTTATTTCTTAACTATTATTGCAATTTTTACCTTTTTTTCGATTTTCTCAGAAACGGCTTTAACGGCTTGTGTATGTGTGTGTGAACAGACAAGCTCAATGAAATTAGGTATTTGATGTATTCATATGCCAGAGATATGACTGCAAAAATTTCATAAAAATTGATCAACCGGAGTGGGCACTTTATTTCATAACTTTTTTATGTGTTTTTCAATCTTCTCAAAAATAGCTTTAACGATTTTGATTAAACTTGTCATGTTTAATGAAAATTAGGTGTTCTTTAATATCAGGTAAGCTTTATCATTATTAAAATGTTCTGGGGGGGCTTGAATGGGGTAGGGGCCTTTTTTGTTTGTTTGTTTTTGTTTCCTATGAAGTATCTTTGTTTTTGTTTATATGGAGAAATAAACTGTCTCTTATTACGCCTAAAAATAAAAAATGGCTAAATATGTGATATGATAAAACCAAGTAAACATATAAGGGGAAAAAAAGAAAAATATTCAGTCAACTCATAAAACACGTTGAGCCCACGCAGGACGATTTTAATGACAGACCATTGTTCCTAATTAATGCCCTTCTGTTCATTTAATGGAAATGATTTGTTTCATGGGAAATAAATGAAATATTGAACAAGTACATAGAGAATTATAAAATCAGTCGACTTGGAGTATTATGCTTGCATTGCCGTATTATCTCAAGTAAAAACTTTTATTTAATAATAAAAGAAATTAATGTTTTTTATAGATCAAATGAAAACAAAAATAAGAAATGAATGTGGAAAAATGTGTAACTGAGTGAGAAGTGGCATTAACACACCGCATTAATTTCTACTCTAAGTTAGTAAGTGAAAGTTGTGTGTTGCGCGCACGCACCAGATTTTTTCTTTTTGGAATACATCTTAGTAAGGTGTTTTTAACAAGAAACTAAAGGCAAAATTATTAATTTCGGAAAAAAAAAAATAATTTGGTAAGAAATGGGTTAACCTACCTCTGGGATCATATTATTATTACTTTTTTTAAGTGCATGTTTTGACGAGTAAAGACCCAGTGCTAGCTAATGCTTGTAGATCCTCGAAGGCTACATGAGAATAAGCGTTAGCGGATAAAGAGTACGGCAGGTTTTAGGGGTGTTGTGCCAGGAGCTTAGGGAGGGTAGAAGTGTCTATAAAATAAGGGCGGATGGATAGGATATTTTTCCTGTTTAATCCGAAGGTAGCTGATAGCTTCCATAATGGCTTATGCAAAACAGTAGTTTATACCGACCAAGGCGCCTCCCCCCTCCCATTATACCAGAGCTGCATATCCACCCTCACGCACATTAATCAGAGCCGTTCCCAGCCCCCCCCCCCCTCCCACCCTTTTTTCGTCTTATAGTCTTCTATTATTAATTTTCGAAACAGCTTTACGACCTCTACAAACTTTATGACCTCTATACCTGAAAAGATTTTGCTGAGATTACCACGGAGGATCCACCTTTTGATTTCGACGCTCCTTTAAAAACTTTTAAACTTCCTTTCTCACTTTCACTTAAACATCAAGCATCCAAAATATCAAATACAAAATGTTTTCTGAAGTCAGATTTTTTTTTCCCCGTAGATTTATTTATTTACTAGCTGTATATCCCGGTTTCACCCAAGGAATTTGATTGTTTAAATCTAAAAAATGAGACTTTCGACTCAAACGTCGATTTCGTATAAAAAACATTGTAAAGTGAGATCATTACGATTTTTATAACAATAAAGAATATCAGCTGAAGATCGGCTGAAGTTATATAATTTTAATATAGACAGGTGTTCGCACCTGATATCAAAGAACCACTGAGCGAAATTTGGAGAATTTAGGACAAACGGATTGGATTTCTATAAAGAACAAACAAACAAACAAACAAACAGAATTTCATCTTTATTTATATAGATTTCGCTCCTTCCTTACCTTTTAAGGTCCCATTACTCTTTGCGAACCTTACCCTCGAACAAGTAATCCCCCGAACCTTGTGTTAATTACAAGTTCATTATGGAAGCTGAATCTAAAAAAAAAAATTATATGCTTCGAATAATATTTAAAAAAATAAATAATAATTTAACAATTTTATTTAAATGCCTGTATCCTGTTTAATAAATTCGAAACATGGTCATTTTCATGTTCCTTCGTCACGTCCGAATTAAAGAGGTCCATTTTAAGGAAGTTATCCTGTAATTGTGAACCTTAAGGTGCCATTGCACTTTGCGAACCTTACCCTGAACAGGTGATTTCACGAACCTTGCTGTACCGGCGTACCACGAACAGCTATTTACACAAGTAGAGCGAACAATGATGTCTGTCCGCACCTATGCACCTTAATAAAATAATTTTTACATTACAAAGACGGCTGACTTGGAACAGGCGGCTGTTCTGACTAATGCTCTAACTTATTATGGATAAAAGCAATGTCAGAAAAATGCAAAAAGAAGGTCTAGAAGCTTATCTCAACTAACTCAAAAGCGACATTAATGCTATCCCCGAACACACAGGCGAACAGATAAAGTACCTGTTCTGTTTAGATTAGGCGAACACTGTTCCGAACAGGCTGTTTGAGGGCGAGGTTCGCAAAGTGTAAAGGCACCTTTAGGCAATGCGGAAGGTAGAAATAGCAGCTGCCATCTCTACTGCTTGTTTATCTTGTTATCTTCTTCTCTGTATCTTGGAAGTGAATACGCTTCTTTACACCCGTTTATAAAAGAATTAAAATAGGAATAATTATTCCTATTAACTAGCTGTGGTAAATTTCTCTCTGTGATGTCATCGAGTCCGGTTTCCCTCAATAGTTCGGCCCTTATTGCTTAAGAAATGGTGCAGATCATACCAACGAGCTCAACAGTTTCCTAAATACCATGGTAGGAACATAGGCGGCTAATATCCTTCCCTAAGGATCGGAATGAAGCGGGAAACCTTGCGATGTCCGTTTTCGGAAGATTCCAACTATTTTTGTTCTGCTAAAATCATCATTAGCATGACATTAAAACCTGGTTTACCAGGCCCCCATTAATCCGGATCGGATTTTTGGACATTTTTATTTTATTAGATTTTCATTCAAGTACATAATAATGTTTTAAAAACTTTATGGAATCTGACTTGGGAGAGCGCTAGCCGCGTTCTCTATTCCTTAAACGCAAGACTGCTGAAAGCAAAAGACAGGGAACAAAATTCTTTAAAGTTAAATGTGTAAAGTAGATATTAATTTTTTTAAAGTGTATGTTTTTTTATTTATTTATTAATTTTACGTAACTTTGAAATAACCATATAGGTTTTCGTAATATTTTCAAATTCGCTCGTTTAAGGTTTTTTTTTTTTCGTTTTTACAAACAATATTTCCGAACAAACGAGGTTTTACTGTATATCGTTAATACGTTCACGCCGGGACTGTTTAATGCTTTTCGCTCTATAGCTATTCCAGGGCATTATGCAGTATTGGCAATCCAACAATAATGAAATAAACAATAAAAAATACTATACTACTATTACTAATACTATTATAATACGGTATTAATTATAATTTTTTTTAGAAAATATATGTTTATACGTTTATAAGTACATGAATATAAATATAAAAATAAATGAATTTACGTTAAATTTTCATTATTTTAATTTTCAGGTATATAGAAATTATTTCTACTTTCTCAACACTTTGGCTGCCATGTCACCTGAAATCGAGTAACTGTTCTCTTGTCAGAGAATTAAATATTTAAATTGTGTCGAATCCGAGAGCTTGACTCTCAGATATTCTTTTCGGCAGTCAAAGTGTTAAACATCTAATTATTTGGCAGAGGCGGCATCCTAGAGTGAGCCACCGGTGGTCCACGCCGCCCGATGAGGCAGTCAAGTGTGAGCCACCGGTGGTACACGCCGGTGTGAACGTGTTAAAAGCTAAATCTCCCAATGGATTGATTTTTTAAGGAGAATAAAATATGGGCGACCTTCTAACAAAGACGATTTGGAATAAATATGTATATACCAAGCCTTTATTACAGTGAGATAAAGTAAAATATAGCTGCTATATTTATACGACAAAATGAATAATACCAAATAAATTCAGCTTTATAAATAAGCACATATAATTTTTAAAAAATACAAGTGAACCCTCATAAATTCAGTAATGAATTTATTTGATATATGCACATAATTATCTTACGCAATTATTGCTTTTAAATTTTTTGCAATATTCTCGCAAAATAACTTGTTGTTGTAAATCATAATAATATCTAATACATAAAATATAAACTATAAAGTATAAAATATAAAGTAATCCGTTGGCCTGAGAGGCGAACCTGGGTCTCCCGCGTAACATACAATTATAGAAAAATTATAAAATGTGGTTATCATTTAATTAAAAAATTAAATTTAAAATTAATAAAGATTAAATATGTGTGTGTGTGTGTGTCCGTTTGGCTAATTTTGATCTATTTTGGATTACCTACATTTTCTCAATAAATTTCAATATATAAGGTTTCAATATATTTTTTAAACACATGGGATGGTGTATGGGTTACAATATAAACCATAAATAATACAACCATTTTCATAAAATATGAGATTAAAAATAACCTACATTCTTTTGGTGCTTGAACGTATTTATCCTAGGCTAACTATTTTGATATCATTATTTCAGGGAATAATGGGCAAAGAATTAAGATAAAGAGATAATTAGACAGAAATTATGTACTACAATTTATTTTAAAATGCTATTCAATTTCGTCAGTTAAGGATTTGATGATTAATTTTTTTCAAATGATATTTTAATTTTTATTATATAACAAAAATAAGAACCTACTAATAATTAAATACTTTAAGGGCACTAGTACCTAAATATTCAAGTTATATGAATTAAAATATATATATTTAAAATAATATCCTTGAATTTAAGCCTACCAATGGTATTGTGCCACTGTAATAATATAAACATTTTTGCGACCTTACGCGAACAAAATAACAAATTAGGGGTTCTCGAAATTTATTTTCACAAAACATATTCAGGATTATTACTGAAATTCGTTTATAATGGGAAAGGTGAAAATGAAGTCCAACTTAGAAATTGGAAATTAACTTTCAGTTGCAGACCAGTTAATTATTTCATAAAAAGAAGAAATAAAGGGATGTTTATGGAGGATAGGAGGGGGTGCTAATAAATTCTTCTTTTTCGACGTTTTCCCATTGCACGCATTTTCCATTTTTCTTCGATCTAAGAATTATCATTAACATAACAACAAAATTATCACAACAAAATTAAATATTAATTAATTCAGTAATATCTAATTTTGAAAAGTTTAAGCCATCTGCCGACGTAACATAGAACTAATTACATACTTATGCCTGTTGCTAGCAACTTAATAATGATTTTTAAATAATTGATTATTTTTTTATGAATTTGCCAATATATAAATGTATATATTGACAACCTAATAAAAATCTGATTGCTGCAAGGAGAGACAATATATTTATCAACTAAATCATATAAACCAAAAAAGGAAACCTCAAAACTGGATAATAATCAGAAATCATAATACTAAAAGTTTCGTGATTACAATTGTTTTAAATACAGATTATAAAAATCAGAACATTACTGTAAAGCGATTCTAAAGATTTCTCGTGTTATCATTCACGACTGACAATAATTCCGAGGAATTCGTATTCATTAATTAGAATTATTCAGGAGTCTGTGTTATTGTTGATTGGAAGCCAAACAAGCTATTCTAGCTCTGTCACCCTCACCCGCTAGAGTTTAAACTAAAACCGCCATCTTAATTATACGCGTCATAGACATTCATTGTTATAAGTATCTTATCGTTATAAGAGATTATCTATTGTTATCTATTCCCAAGATTTTAGCTATTTTTTTTTATAATAGAGAAAGGTTTTTCTTAGCTTATTTATTTTTACGCGAATAAACCGTCTTCCCAAGGCCAATAGTTCTTTCGGTGGTTAGTTTTTGTTGTCATCTGTATATGCTTTGGAGGGAGGCCATTCAAAAATATTTAATGGGTTATTCATAACCGTTTTTTTGTACAGTTTAAAACTGACCGGTTAATGTTAAAGGGAAACCGCTTTTCATCAATTACTAAAATGTAATTCATAAAATACTAGGGGAGAGCGGGGTTGGTTGGCACAGGGGGTAGGTTGGCCATCGGCTTATAGTTTCCGTCACACCTGTTGTGAAGGCCCCACCATTGTACCATGTCACCCAGTCGACCTCGGGAGTCTTGTCTCCTTTGAAAATCCTAACCTTTCGATTAACCAGTTTCTTGTTTGATTATTCTCCCCTGGCAGCCATCTTTCATATGATCTCTCTGTGGGGTTAGTTAGCGCAATAGCAATTCACAAAAGCAAGGTAAGCATAAACAAAGGTGAAACTGGCAATTGTCTTTAGTTCCAGCTAGGAGGATGAGAGCAATGTTTCTTAGACAGAAAGTGACGACAGTCTAAAAATCTATCTTCTATTGTCATTCTGTTTTCCCTTAAAAGCTGTTAAAAAACGATTCAAAATCATTATACCATTATAATGCAGCTTTTAATAACAATAATATGTGTCAGGCAGTACTTGAATGAGATGGCTAACCTGCCCCACCTTGGGGGTTAATTGACATACTCTGGATTGACGAATTCTTCAATTTTCTGTGATCTTAGTATTAAATATTATGTGGTGAAAAAAATACTTGAAGTACTCTAATACTTGGAGTTTACAGTGGTATCAGCCCTATTGGGATTATATTAACAGGAACGACTCAACAATCAAAAAAGTGAAAACTGTTGCCAACCAACCTCGCTCTTCCCTACCCTAAATGCATCGTAAATTAAAGAAAAAAATTGTAGTCAGAGGCCTCAGGATCAGAACTATATGAAGTATTGTGATTCGTTACTACAAACTTCCGGGAGTTGTTTCGAAATCTTGCACGCCAAGTCTGTTTTAATGATTTCGAAGATTGAACCACAGCCAATTTAACTCATCTGCCAAGCAAAACCATGTCACGTGTGTCACAATATTTTATATTATATTTCATTATATGATTGTAAAAAGTCTACATGTAACCGCAGTCAAGGTTTTCAAGTAACATATTTCCATTTATCAGTAAACGTATGTTTGTTTAATGTCTCAATTTACTGAATAGTTTTTTTATTTACCGCATATTTCATTACGAAGATAAAAACGACCATCTCGATAGGCTGACAGGGAGGACATGATAGAGAAGTTCTGACGTAATAGTTTAAACTTTCAGGGACTACTATCGTAGAAAATATTAAAAGAAGATACTCCATTGTCGAAGACATCACCTTTCATTTATTTTATCTCATTTTATTGTTCTCGAAGGCTTCTTTTAATTTGAACTCTTCTGGGAAATGGAAGTATGAAATCAAGAATTGATAATAGATTTTAGAGGGTTAATTATTACTAAATTAGAACCAGAAACAATTATTGAAAGGTCTGATGTATTATTATTATTATACCTTTTCGGAATAATAATTATTTTCTGGTCTAACCAACTGACTGTACCCAGAGTGGGTATGTAGTGTAATTTATTTCGAATTCATTATAACATAATATAAGAATTTATTATAGATCTAGTAGAAATTAATTTTGAGGGTCCGCCATGAATTAAATTTCTACCAAATTTGAATTAAATTAAAATAATAAGCTCTATTCCACCTTTCTTTCATTACATTTTCAGGATAAATTTTATTTCCCATATCAGGGTGTGACGTAACTCCTAAATTCCCTTCCTTTAAGTTAATGTAAGCACTTTTTGTTCAGTGGGCTCACTTCAGAAGCTTTTTTTTTTCTTTTTTTTTTTTTAATTGTCCAGTTGTAAATTTATGAAATGAAATGAAAAAAATTTACTTTATTCTGGGACATTTAGTCCCCTAAGAATAACATTATTAACAATTTGTTCAGGCAGCATTTATCTGGCTGTACTGTATACAATTGTTGAAATTACTAAAAATATACACTTTAGTAATAAATGAAAATAAATCGTAACTTCAGTATTCAAATAAAAAATATAAATAACAAAAAGAAGAGTGCCATTATTAAAATAAATAAATAATAAAAATGTAAAGTATTTGTACAAACCTTCATGACTATATCCAAGAAAATAATAATTTTTACATCTGCAGGGAGGATTGATGTTCCAGGAGATGGAGAAATAAGAGGTGTTTGAACGAGGCTAGGGAGGAAGCTTGACGAACGGATCCGGGTAAGGAATTCCAAAACTGGGTGGCACGAACAACGAAGGATTTATCGAAACAGGCGGTTCTGTGAGTGGGGATATACAAGTCTGTAGGTTGGGATCTTGTATTTAGTTGATGGATGGACGAATACATACATACAATACCCCACGAGGTCAAGAATGTATGTGGGTTTTTTTGCTCTTAGGGTTTGGAAGAGGAAGGAGCCGAGCAGGTACTGTCTTCGAAAATTAGGAAAAAGGAAAATTTGCTGGGAATAATATTCAGAGATGTGAGAGTGTCTCTGGAGACCAAGGATAAATCTCATGAAACGATTCATCAATCTTTTAAGCCTTATCTCGAGCTCACCAGACAGACCACCGTACACCAGGCATCCGTAATCGAAGTTTGGAAGGATAAGGGAGGATACTAAAAGACGACGGGTATTTTGAGGAAATGAGTCTCTGAATTTTAGTAACTGCTTGAGGACTGAGATGAATTTTCGGGTGATTTGGGAGATGTGATGATTCCAGGTGAGGTGTTGATCGAAGGTAATACCAAGGTTCTTTATGGAGTCTTTAAACTGGATAGGAGTGTTATTGATATACAGTAATGGATAATAACTAAGGGAATTGAGGAAAGCTTTTGAACCTATGAGAATTGCCTTGGTTTTCACTGGGTTCAGGGATAGTTTGTTTTCTATTGCCCAGCGGTTAATTCTATCAATATCCTCTTGAAGTTTACCTGACGCCTCTAGCAGGTCGGAAGGATGGAAGGATATATAGATTTGTAGGTCATCTGCATATAGGTGATATTGGGAGTGATGGATAACATTTGTGAGATCATTTATG
This sequence comes from Aelia acuminata, assembly GCA_911387785.2. Classification (NCBI taxonomy): domain Eukaryota; kingdom Metazoa; phylum Arthropoda; class Insecta; order Hemiptera; family Pentatomidae; genus Aelia; species Aelia acuminata. Next base: position 141,823,682 of record OU426980.1, on the reverse strand, counting down.
TAGATGGAGAATAGGGTAGGTGAAAGGGATGAACCCTGAGGTACACCTCTGGAGAGAAAGAGGGATGATGACGGTGGTTTGTTAGGGATAATAACTGATTGAGATAAACTGTATAGAGCTGTAATAAACTTTTTAACAGTATTAGGGTCGAAAATGAGAATGAATATGTGTAAAAAAGATTTATAAGGCCTAAAAAAAGATTTATACAAAAAAATGTAATACCCAAGACACAACTTTTTGATAAAATATATATAGATATTCGGTTTCGTACATCGCCGATTCGTGTTCAACTGTGCCAACCTATCAAGATCCACAGATCATAGCCGTTTAAGATCAGTAGTGAAGGCCTATATTTATTTTCTTATATCATAACTGCAAACATAAAACTGCATGGAACTAAAGAAAACTAATCAGTAATGAGCTCTCCTAGGAACTTAATTTAATTACAAATTTACATTTTATTTAATTTCCTACTTATTAATAGAACGAATGTAATTAAGATGAATTTGATTTTAGAACAGTGTATTTTTCTTTTAATTTCTCAAATTGTGTTTGATTTTAGTTTTTCGATGTTTCAAAATTATCATTCTTTTTGCAACTAAACTACGGCAGACGGCTCAATTTCATAATTCATAATCAATCAAGCTTTCATAATTATAATAAATATATAATTTGCATAATTTTGTATACTTTGTCAAATAAACTTATTAATATAAATATTACATTATCATTACACCCACAGCAAAAAATTCTAATCACTAGATCTTGACTGATTTAGCAGTGAGTATCTAGAAATATATAAAGGTCACTAACCTGCAAACATCCAGTGATTTACTTTTTTTCAATTGGGATTTCACAGAATCGATGTTTAGGAATGTTCAGAACTATTACAACCAGATTATTATAGTGAGAAACTTGTATTATTATTGTTATCAATCAGATCTAATAGATTTGAGCTGCCCAAACCTGCTTCTTTTTACATTTAAAGAGCCCCATTACTTTCTATGGCTGAAAATGTTTATTTATTTTCCTCAAACTCGTTACTCTTCCCTTTGCATGTGTTTTCACCCCTAATACTTATTTTATCCCCATGGAACACCTTTAATGAACATATCGCGAAATAGAAGATGTAAGATTTATGCCTTATAAACCCTAATAAACAAACTGTTACTTATTTACTTCTATTCAATCGACACCTAGAATAAATAAAGTGTAAAGCAGAGAAGGAACGTAGGGATTAATAAATTTCTTGGAAAATCAAAAGGATCAAAGCAATATCGACAGTTCTCAGAAATTTTGATCCCCTTTTTTTGTTATATTGTTGCCTCATCTTTGACAATGCTTATATTGCCTTACTTGATTTATAAGTTTAGTGATGAGTGTGTGAAATGCCAAAAAAGGAAAGAAAACAGAAAAAGCTTAGCCGCTAAGCGCGTTGCGGAGTTGCATGTTGCAGAAGAAACATTTAAATGCGACAGTGAAGGTGTCTTAAATGTGGATCAACAATTTTTGGTTTTACAGCATTTGAAAACGGTGAAACACGTAGAAAATAAGTCACTCGACGTGGAAAGATCGTTCATCAAATAAAAAGCTTTCCTTCGACCGAATCGTCTTTTTTCCAAAGCAAATCCTGGAATGCATCTTATTTGCAATGTTTTAGATACTGAAGGTGAGAAAGTTTAATATGTGTTCTTACATTTCCAAAAAAAAGTGTTAACTATATTTGATATTTTATAAGAATTTTAAATGTAGGTATATTTATTTTTTATAAGAATACTGAACTATTTAAGTATTTTAATTTTCAGTCCATATTTTAATTTTTTTTGTTTTTTTTGGTCCATATTTTCAGATTATTATTACATATATTTGCAAATATACGTCCATATTTATGTACATGTTTTGAAATTTTTATTACATAAAAATCCTATCCCTGATAATGACAACTTAAAAAAAGGAACATTGTTATGTATGGCATTTATATATTGCACTCCGGCATTGACACGATTTAATCCTTTGATGCTGGATACACGCTTTGCTTATGTGTATGTTTTGACGATTTCAACATTAGATTTTATTTATATATCACATAATACGCCTAGAAACATACATACACAGGCATGATTTCCTATTTAACAAATATTTTATTTCAGTATTTAATGTTTTCGCAGAATCGGATAATATGGAACACTGTGAAGCGTAACACAGCAGAATCTTCTTCCGATGATGAAGTAAGAAAATGTATACACGGAGGGAGGAGTTGAAAGATTCGAAATTGAAGACAAATTGAAAAGGGTAGGAAGCAATATGGAAGGTATTGTAAGTTGGATTGTTGTCCCAAAGGAGTATTAGGGACTTCATTAGGATCAGGGTCTTAGCGATGAGGGGGGATAGGAAAGAAGGGGGGTCCTGATTATTGTAACATCTTAGCATCTTGGCATCTTATTGAGTTAGCCCCCACCCCCCCCACTGAACCCCTCTGGATCGGACATTTGAATAAAAACAGGACAATCTATGAACGTCTCAGTATCGAATCTGATTGCCGTTCTTAGGCTTTGTCTTGTGAGTTATTCAAATCGAGATGTAAATTAACAAGGGAAGCGGTTTTTTTTTCTTGTTATTTTTAACTGCTTGATTACGTTAATGTTTCTTTCAAAGCCGCCTAATTTTACTTTAGGCTAACAGAACACGCAAAGAATAGTTTAGAATATGAAATTCAACCATTGATCCAACTGAAACTACTAAGTTGTAGACTATACAAATTAAAAAAAAAAAAAATGTTATTGTGCCTGTTCGGAACAGGGTATAGTGATATCGAAGATGATCAACAAGTACCATCATTCGAATAAGCTAAGCTCGCTAAAAAAGGTCAGTAAATTTCAGTTGCATCTGATGAATAGTCTGATGGGTATTTAAGAATAAATGACTCATTAAATAGGCAAAAGGCAATGTGATAAGTATAAATTAACAATATAAACTGAATCTGAGATATGTAAATGCCTTGAGTTCCATGAACTACACTCTGCATGGTTTCCATATACATATATACATATGTAAAATAAGCAGTAATTTACCAATTTGAACTGTAAGTAAAGAATATAATTGATTATCTAAACAGATAAAAAAAAAATTATGAAAAAGGTTTCGAACAGCACAGCATTGAGAGCTAGTTCACACGTATTTTTGATTTATGATTGTGTCTAGAATACAAGTAAGACATCTGTGTCAGTTCTACCAAGTTACTAAATATAATACCGTATTACAATATCGATTAGTTCGTACGTCGATGCTATCAATGTTTAAGATAGGGAGCAGATGTTAATCAAAAAATAAAAGAAAGATTAAGAAGGAAAAAATTATTCAGTGAAATATATACATTTACTATGCCAACCTTTTGACCCAAATTTCAGGTATTCATCAGGGCTAAATGGAGAAAAAAATAGGGTTGTAAAAATATTAAATTTCAAATATCGATATTTCGGGCATCGGTGTTATGAATCTTTAAGAAAAAACAGATTAAGAAGAAAAGAAGTATGCAAGGAAATATATGTATTGTGCCAAAGTTTCGACCCGAATTTCAGGGTTTCATCAGAGCTAAATAATAAACTAGATAACAACCAATCAGATAAATAAAAACAATTAATAAATAAATGAAAAATAACATAATAAAGGTTATGAATAATATTTAAATTTGTAAATTATGAATGAATTTAGAATAACAATCGGATTCATAAAAAAAAACAATGTTGCGGCCAACATGTAAAATTTTAATTATACAAGTATATGCGGAGTTTAACCCGGGAAAGGTAGCGTTAATCGAAGGGTTAATTTAGGTAGCGCTTCGTCGATGAGACGAAGTGACCTTAATATCGTTTCAGGGATGCCTAATCATCATGTAAATGCGGTATTTACAATACTTTAAAACAGAACAGAAACTATGAATGGTGTAATTTACTTACTAAAAGTTAAGGTTGAATGTACGCCAAACACTTTGATTTTCAATGTATGATTTATTGGAAAGAATAATTATTTCATCCAAAAAACCACAAAGGAAATGACACAAGAGCGAAATTGCCAAAGAAATAATGAAACATTAAATAAAATAAATAAACTACGAAAGCATATCAATAGGAATACACTACACTACCAACTAAACAGGAACAATGAGTTACAAATAATAGGAAAATTTACATTGGACTTATGGTTAATAAATTTTCTCATTAATTATTGATAATATATACGCCACATCCTGGTTTTACAATCTGGACATAACTTGACCGTATGCTCTCCACAAATGCACTTTCAACAAATACAATAAAATTTTGACATTCTTATTGTACAAGGACAAAATTGACATGTTTCACGAGGTCCAAATAGTCCATAAATATTCCACCTACAGATAGAATCAGCTTTAAAGACGAAAATTAGGTAGCATTTCGTTTCCAAGACTTACACAAAGTTACATATGAGGTAGGGCTTCGTCTTGCCGACGTCGTTTCTACAGAAAAATAAATTAAATGATTGACTTCCCTAAATCGACCCAACTTCTCCATCCAGGATCTGTTCTAGTACTAAGTGGAGATAGAACTCCCGGAAGGTGGGCCAGCCAGGATTAGGGGTTCATCTGTAATTAACAGAAATGTGCGGTCTCTTCGTCGATAAGACGAAAGCTACCTTTCCCGGGTTAAATAAAAAGTTTATTTAATATATATTCAAGTTAAATATGGATATTTACGCTTTGTATTATCGCCGATGCCATGTTTTTAAAATAAGTAGCCGGCCCGCAACCTTATCTAATGCCAGTAGTACGGCATTTGGCAGTTGTGGGGTGCGGTGGTTTTTTTTTCCTCACATGCAAAAGGCAACATATCTAAAATTGAATCTGTAACTATGAAAAACTCTGGTCCAGGAACAATTCCTCGAACGTACCTAACAGTTAGTATACAGGTATTTACTGATTAACATGTAACTATAACAGGGGTTACTTGTCGTATAGTGGCTAGCTAGCATAGCAGCCTACAATACTAAATGTCGCGTGGTGGCCCTAGCATTTTTTAATAGGAGTAAAAAATGCCATCTCTTGGATAAGACGTAAAATGGAGGTTCGGAGTCTTTATGATGTCAGGTACTCGTTAAATATCCCCTATATCCTAATAATACCAGGATAAACAAAATTTAAGACTGTAGCGTAAAGTGACGTTAATTAAGCAAACAAACAGAACTATAACATAAATGATATTTAGAGACGACTGGACAAGATGGAGGACATCTCAAAAAGGCAGGGGCGTAAGAATAAATAAAATAAATTAATAGAAATAGAAAAAAAAATACTTTGAGTAAGATAACGAAAACAGGAAAATTGTCTCCTCCTAGTCAAAGCGATACAAATGATGTGATGAGAAACCTTTTTGTAATAATTATAATATCTCTGATTGTAATTGAATCTCGTTATGAAGGTTTAGATGAAGCAAAGGGACTTCTGTCCTTGATCTTCGTCCCGTGAGCAATTCACTAAAGAAATAAATTCTTTTTCTATATCCTGCTCTCTATTTAATGAACGGAGGTATAAGGAAGTTTTTTTTTTTTTTTATCATTTTTTATCGCTTTCAGAGAAGAGTTGATTATAATAAAACGTTGCACGTAAAATCAACATGACGATTCTTTCACCAATTAAGTTGGTTTCAAAATTAAGTAGACCATCTATCTACAATCTAGAGTTGTCAAGGGTGTTTCGGATAATCTAAATTAATATAAATTCATATGCATACCGAATTTTAGGTCAAGGATATTTACTTGGCCTACAGTCGGACCGTCTGAAAACTTCATAATAGACCACTACCGCACTTACTGAGTAATCGTTGAATACAACTAGGATACGAGGATCCGCTAATATAGCTAAGAGGATTAGTTTGGAAGCGACCGCAGTTAGGTAGGCCGTGTAGAAGTAGTGTAGTAGTAGTAAGTCGAATTAAGTGCGACTACTAACTACTCAACTCCGACTAACGAAGTTTTACCAGTTCGGAAACTAAAACTAGTTTGATCAGGCCACAAAAGCTCGTACTGGTGAACTGGAAAAGTAGCATTGTTAAAAGAAATCGCTACCAATAATATTTTGCATTTGGAACTGTTCTCATGGAGTGACATCTATCGACTTTTACAACTCTCCCCTCTTAATAATCTCATTGGTAATCTCCTTTTTTATGCTAATGGACTTCGCTTACACCCTTTTTTATTTTATTATTCCATCTCCTCCTTTTTTTTTTTTTTTTTTTTCTTCGCCACGGCAAATTCTAAGCCAAAATATAAGTGCAAGGAAAGAGAGGCAAAAGAAAAACTTGAATAATACAGGACCCCTCTCCCCTTGTACTAATTCTATTAGATTGATTTTCTTTTGTGAAGAGACCACCCTTTCAAGTCGGACCTAATCAGTACTTCGATAACGCAATTTAGGCTGCCATCCTTTAAACTTGGAGGAGTTGGAAGTTTGCCAAGAGACGATGGCAGGTAGCGCCTGCAGTGGGGCCACGCCCCCAGCGGATGATGATCTGACGGCTGTCATTGTTTCCTGGGAGGGGGGAGAAGATTGACTAGTGATCCTTACGTATGCTTATATGAAAACACCTCTTGCATTCATCAAGAGAAACATTAGTGTCAGTCTGTATCCCGGAAATGCAGTTGAATTATTGAAATATTGGTTTGTACGGCTCAAGATGCAACCTCTAAATTTTTGAAGGGGAGCCAAATTTTATAAGATTTTTCTGGTGGTGCAGCTTGTTACTATCCATACGAAATAAGAATAATATAATTCTATTTTTACATTGCCAATGAGAAGTTAGTTGCTGTTAACAGTATTGGAGCAATCACCAGGACAATCTCACAAATAACATTTATTGCTTCATCTTCAACGTTTCGGCTAGGTCGCCATTTTCTCAATCTAAATATGATTTAATTAATCCAGCTTTTTTAAACAATGCCTTCATCAATCAAAATAAAACTTCTTTTTTTTTATATATATATAAACCATTAACTGGTGTCGTCATATATGAAGATGGAAGACTTAAATTTCATCTATAACAGCAACTATAACCATAATAAGAATACCCACGGAGGTTAAGAAACCAATTATATATTGGATATACAGTGCCAGTCAAAAGTATAGACTCACTTGTATTTAATTCACAATCTTCAAGTTTAAAAAAATAATTGTAACTCAAGAGATAACATTTCAAAAATTATATGATTGTTTCGAATAATATCTATATGCATAAAGATGAAATTATGTTTGTTTGTTCTTTATAGAAATCCACATCGTTTGTCCTGAATTCTCCAAATTTCGCTTAGTGGTTCTTTCATACCAGGTGCGAACACCTGTCCATATTAAAATTGAATAACTTCAGCCAATCTCTGGGTACATTATTGTTATAAAGTTATAAAAAACGTTATGATCTCGCTTTACGTTAGATTTTTACGGAATCAACCGTTGGAGTGGAAAAAAATCTCATTTCTGTCCAAACGAACTTTTCTTGACCCACGGCTTTTCTTATTGCTTTCCAAATTCCCTGGGTGAACCGGGATATGCAGCTAGTTTTAAATAAATTAAAAATAAAATTATAGTTGTTATGTTGTTCAATAAATAAAATGTTGTTATTTATTTATTTTACAAAATCTAAGGGTGAGTCTAAGCTTTTGACTGGTACTGTAAATAAGAAGTACATTACATAACTTTTTAAAAATAATTAAACTTGCTGGTTCCATTTATTATATTTCAGACACGAAAGTATATTAAGTATGCTTAATTGAGTGAGGATATCTTTGCAGGGTGAATTATGTATGAGAATTAACCTCATTTTCGAAAACAAAACAAGTTTCTAATCAATCATACATTGATTTTAAATCCTCAAATAGATGCTTAGAATTTACATAAAGTACCAGTCAAAAGTTTAGACTCACCCTTAGATTTTGTAAAATAAATAAATAAAATTTTATTTATTGAACAACATAACAACTATAATTTTATTTTATTTTATAACTAGTAAATATAGTTTTTATAACTATAATTTTAATTTATTTATAACTACCTGTACTTATATCCCGGTTTCAGGAACAGAAATGAGACTTTTTTCCACTTCAACGGTTGATTTCGTAAAAATCTAACATAAAGCGAGATCATAACGATGTTTATAACAATAAAGAATGCACCCAGAGATTGGCTGAAGTTATTCAATTTTAATATGGACAGGTGTTCGCACCTGGTATGAAAGAACCACTAAGCGAATTTTGGAGAATTTAGGACAAACGATATGGATTTCTATAAAGAACAAACAAACAAACAGAATTTCATCTTTATTTATACAGATTGTATTCGAAACAATCATATAATTTTTGAAATGTTATCTCTTGAGTTACAATTATTTTTTTAAACTTGAAGATTGTGAATTAAATACAAGTGAGTCTAAATTTTTGACTGTTACTGTACGTCTAGGTATAGGGATAACTCATTACACCACATTAAAAAAAAAACTCATATAATTAAATAAACTTATTATCGTTTTTTAGCCTAATTAAATAACATATATGAATTTATTAATCCCTTGCTCAGGTCTGCCAAAAAAAAAATTTACTAAAGTTTTGTTCACAATTCAATTCTTTTTCAAACCTTCAAACTGGAACAATGAGACAGCATGTGTTGTTACTCGTAGGTTTATTACTTAGTGACAGAATTACGTGACGACCAGGAAGTAATATTATCTGGGGTAACAGGTTACAGCTATATCCAGTCAAGGGTTAACGGTTCCTGATTGTGACTACAATCTCAATCCTTTTTTTATACACGAATTATGATTTATCATTTTTTAGTTCCTAATGGAGGTAGATTGTTGACCGTAGAAGTTTATGTGATGGAAATGGTTGGGGGTGCGGACGTTTCAATTAAGGTCTTATTTCAATGCACCCCCAAACATTCCCATCACATTTTTTAGTTCCGTTTTTAAAACATAAATAATTGATATTGAGGATTTTTTTTTTTTTTTTTGGCTGGATTTACCTGACAATATACTTTATTATTTTTGGAAAATATTAGGTTTCAATAAAACTTTCTAAAATAATTGATCGTAAAAACTGCCAGTTACGGTAACGCAGACAGTCTAACTAAAATTAATCCAATCACTTTTTGTCATACCTAAGTCTTCATTATGAATTCTTGCAGGTAATGATTTAAAACATTGCATGCGGGTTCCAGTCAAACATCAGACTTCACACAAATTCACTGTTTTTTATACATTTTTTTGGGAGTGGGATATTTGCTTCTTTGCTCTCTCGTCTACCGCCTAAGCAGTCTGAGCTGCAACCTATATAATTAAAATAGAAACAGGAAATATCTTTGGTATAGAGTAAATACGAGTAAATTTGTTTACTACCAAGTGAAACACAATTCAGTGAAAGAAATCGCATGCTAATTAGACAATAAAAAAAATTAATTAGACCAAGTTGATTCTATCTCGAATTTCTTTTAACACTCAAAGGTTTGAAGGGTCCTTCTGTGTTTGGTGAGCTTTCTTGAAAACTTCCTGCAGAGCTTCCTCTTTGAACAAGGATCTGTTTAAACGAAGGTGTAGTATTCTGACTGAATCTGTTTGGGCATGAACAAGGAAGCCTCCCCAGGGAGAGGAAGGGTTGCATGTGTAAGAGCTTGTACTCTGAGCGAGATCCCAAGGGCCGCTTTTGATGACAGCTCTGCGGGCAAGTCCCTGCTCTGCGCTTAGGGCAAGTATAAATGAATCCAAATTTACACCTGCAGCATGTTTATCTTTAAAAATTTTATTATGTCTAAGAGCTCATTCAAGCCAATTCAAACGGCCACGCTCTTCTTCAGAATAGAATGATTGAAGAGTATGTAATATGGTATGTTTGAAGTATGTAGAACAAGCTTATAGGAGCCGACATTAGACGTATACCGATAGTTAATTCTTAAAACTTAACAATTATATAGGGTGTCCCCCCCCAATAAAAAAGATTTACTTGAGATTTAAGCTCCGAATAGGCGTGCGTCCTAGACAGAGTGCGGGCGCGCATACATAACATTTCCACGTCTTTTGTAACCTTTTCCATGTCAAATGTAACCTTTCCCAAGTCACTTGTTACCATTTTCAAATCAGATGTAACTTTTTTCCAAATCAATTGTAACCTTTTCCTATCCAAATGTAACTTTTATCAGCATTGAATGGATCCCTAAATATTATGGTTTATTTAGGTTTTTATTTAAAAATAATTATTTTAATTAGAATAAAATGGAAAAACAAATTAGAGGATTTGTGCTTTCAAGTGGGAAAAATTTACAATAAGAAAAATCTTTCGATAAAGGCAAAATTAAGGCATTATAATACTGTGGTAAAACCTGTGATTCTTTATGGAGTAGAAACGGATTGTTTTCTCAGTTTAGATAAGTTGAAAAAAATAGAGAGGAAAATTTTGAGGAAGATTTATGGACCAAAGAAAACATCAGGAGGAGGTCTAATGAGGAAATTTACAGGCAAATTAATGATTTAGAAACTGATATGAGGATTAGGAGGTTAAGGTTCTTTGGGCACAAGGAGAGAATGAGTGAAAAAAGATTATGTAAAGAAATTTTCAGTAAAATATTAAAGTACAAAAATTTAGGGGGATAACCTAGGCAAACTAAAGAAGAATTGGAAACTTTGTGGGTATCGAAAGAACTTGTTCATGACAGGGATCTTTTCAAGAAAATAATTAACAATGAAGTCAGATTTAAGAAGAGGGTGAAGGGTATTGGGTGGTCAAAGGAGAGAAGAGAGGAGCAGTCGAGAATGATGAAGCTGCGCTGGGAAGTGAGAAGGAGGAAGTAGGAAGATTCTTCGTTGATATCGCGTGGTCCTCAAAGTGGCCGTTTCGTGTAAAAAAAAAAAAAAAAAAAAAAAAAAAAAAAAAAAAAAAAAAAAAAAAAAAAAAAAAAATGAAAAATACCTAACAAAGATTAAAAATAAAATAAAACACTTAGATAATCTTAATAAAGTTTACAAAACAAAATTTAAAGACTGTGAAGAAAAATACTATTTAGGTGAAATTGAACAAAATCTAAAAACAAGATTAGCACAACACAAAGATAGCACCTATAAACCCCCAAAAAATCAAGAAATCAGCATTAGGCAAACATGCAATCACAAAACCCATATATTTGATTTTTGACGGAGAAAAATACAATAAAATCATAAAATTAAAAAAAGCCACACACATAACCATTAAAACATTAAAAAAACAATTATTAATTCAACACTCCTCTTCTTGAGACTCTTCAATTGATTGCGAGAGTCTTTGTAGGAAACTTTATAAAGTTTTGGAAAAAAAGTGTTGAGATTTAATGGTCGCCCTGAACCTCAATTTAAATTAAAAAAAAACATAGTAAATTATAAAAGTGATGTTGGAGGAATAGGAACACACTATGCAGAAATAATTATAAACATATAAAAGGTTTTGGCAATATAAAAAAACATACACAGAAAGGTAAAAATATACGCTTAAAAGTGGGGTGCATGAAAGAGTCAATGGTTAGAGGGAAGGGGGAAAATTAAGATCAGTCCACAAGAAACCAGTGGATGATAATATGATTGTTGGACACAATATGTTGGGAAAGGAAGACGTATACAATAATCAATTTAAAAACTTTAAGAAGAAATCCCAAGACCGCCAAGGATCAAAGAAATATAGACATTGCAATGATCAAATATAATCTGTTATTTCAAAAATAAACTATTAAAATTTATTAAGAATAAACTTTTATCATAATTTTAATATCATAATAAAGAAAGTGAGGTGCCCGGGTCAAAAATGTGTCCCCCCAAAAGCGTTACACATTGGTGGTGCCCCCGGTAAAGCTTAAATAAAGATCCTTTTTGAAAATATGGGTTGAATAAAAATCATTTTAACGCGAGACCACACGTTGGGGCGAATTAGGAATAAGAAATTTCCCGGAAATTCCAGGTATATTAAATGAAAAGGCCTTGTTCGGGGAAAAATTTTCTTTTCTTTTTCTCTCCTCAAAGGCTTTTTAAAAAACATTTTCCTTATATTTTTTTTGAGTGAAATCAAATGAACAGTTACCCTCTTATACCTTATTCTATATTTCTAAATCAACTTTTCAAAGTTGTGAGAATGGGATCAGAGAAGCATTAAGTTAATAATAGCAAAGTTTTTTAAAAACGGAAAGGAACAAAAAATAAAAAACGAGATGGATTATTATAGAAATAAAGTGAAAGAATCCTGAGGATGGTGTAGTAGTGTACCACGAAACGTAAATGTGATGCACTAATCCGTTCCAGGTTATACGGCAGGTATACCAAGTGAGTCCGCAATCAGCACGGCTTAATTTTTTTTCCGGTTTATTAAAAAAGAAGTTTAAAAAATAAAAACTGTTCCAGTTAGTGTTACTGGAAAATTAAATTTAAACAGAAAATCATGATATTCGTGCTATGAAAAACACCTCTTTACAATTGATGGTAAGTAAGTTTTTTTTTTTTTTACTCATATTTGTGTAGTGATTATTTTATAGTTCTTCAAAACAGTTATATTTTTGGGGTTTTTGTAAAAAAAAAGGTTTTGAGATCTTATGCACCTATAAATAAATAAATTATGTGCTCATATAAAAATTTGTTTACATACTCGTATGTACTAGAGAAGAGGGGAAAGCTGAAGATCAAAGATGAATTGAATCTGTACTTCGAAGAACTAATTTGTTCGTCTGGTACATACATACGTCTCCATGTGACGCTGATATAGAATAGCTCGACTAACTTACTGCTAGTTTTGCCGCGTCCTTAATTAACAGTTAACAAGATGTAACCCGTTATATCTACACGCTCCGATTTAAGTGAGACCGATTCTGTTGATTGAATCTAGTCTCAATCAGAAAATTCTTGTATTCTTTAAGGCAATGTTACAATCGTTATATTATAAACTTCATACAATAACCATGATGGAAAAAAATTTGGATGTAAATTTCAATCAAAGATACTTCTGTAATTGTTAAAATATTATTAACGTATTATTGACCTTACGGTGACGATAATGGAATCATTTCTTATGATTCATTACAATTTGCAATAAAATTGAATGTTTTTTTTTTATATAAATATTTTTGCCTATTTTTTGCTTATGATCAAATTCCAATCAGGCAGTTAAAAAAAAAAAATGGGAATTGTAAGGCAGAGGCGGTATTGGGACATAAAAAGAAGTTCAAAATTGACTTTTATATAAATCAGTCACTAAAAAACTAGAATAATATAAATTTAATAATTGAATATTTTTGATTTACATTTTTTCTGTGTATTACGAACCATCAGGTTTAGTCAAAATCCCCCCCCCCTCTCTCTCTCTCTCTCTCTCTCTCTCTCTCTCTCTCTCTCTCTCTCTCTCTCTCTCTCTCTCTCTCTCTCTCTCTCTCTCTCTCTCTCTCTCTCTCTCTCCCTCTCTCTCTCTCTCTCTCTCTCTCTCTCACTCACTCTCTCTCTTTCTCTCACTTCCTCTCTATCTCTATCTATCTATCTCTCCCCTAATAGTTAAGAGAAAGGAAAAAAAAAAAAGGAGTGAAAATGAGATGAATCTTTATTCTTAAGAGTATGATTTATTTATAAGCTCTCATAAATCGACTTAGTTTTACTCGATCATACCAAATGTATTATTTATCACTCATTGCTGTAATTATTTTCATATATTTGTCTGTAAGAAAGGGCCTAAAGCCCTAAGGCAATAAAGGACCTATCTATTTATCTGCCTCTCTCTCTCTCTCTCTCTCTCTCTCTCTCTCTCTCTCTCTCTCTCTCTCTATATTATATATATATATATATATATATATATATATATATATATATATATATATATATATATATATATATAATACTGAAATACCTCAGGTGAATCAAGTGAAACAAGTAATTTCCTACTTGATACACTTCAAATGAATCGGTTGATACTTCAATATAGATATGCTAATTAACAAAAATAATTCCATTCATAATAAAGGAGGTTGATTAAGCTCTAGTCATCCAATTTATATTTTAATATCCTCCTCTCTCGTCCTTTACTACGGATTCATTTTGTTATTGGGTTTATTTATATTTGTATATAATATCCAATTCATGAATAATTATTGTGCCTTCTGTTTTAATTTATCTTTTTCATTATAAATTAAAATGTCTTTTCCATATTTTTAAAAATATAGGAAACTTGTTTGTTTTTTATGCTTCCAAAGCAAACTGAAACTGAATTAAAGAATTCAGGAATGTTTTAACATTCTATAAGAGTATAGAGTTAGTCACTGCACATCTATGTGTTTTACATACTATTATCTGTCAGTAATATTGGCATGATTATGAGAGCAATATAGTTTGGAAATAGCGTCGCCATAACATAATTGTTACTGTATTGATGAATCTCGAGAACCCTATAAATACCACACACACACATATATTGAAAAACCTCGATTAAAGCCGTATTTAACCAAAGGATCTATACGTGGTTTGCACTATTACACTGGCCAATGTTTAAGTATATATATGAGAAGGTGAGGTGCAAATCTCGTTCGTTCCATTTTTTTTTTAAATTGAGATGGCTGGGGATTCTAAAAGATATTTTAATGCTCTTTCAACATATCTTATCATATTGGAGCAAAACTTGTTATTTCATATGGATTTTAGCTATACAAAATGCGGTTTGTTGCAGAACTGATTCGTTCCCTAGCCCTAGTGTTTCAAAACTGGTTAGTTACTCGTTGTGAAGAAAAATCTTTGGTTCCTATAATACCTCCTCACTTTGCACCCTTCCTATTCGTTCACTTCAGCAGTTTCTGTTACTCTTTCTGAACAAAATATCGAAAGCTCCTTAAACTCGTGTGTTTTGTTTCAGTTTATGCTCGATTCTTCTTACATAGCTATATTAATAATTGATTTTCCAATGGCTCCAAAAAGCTGAAAGACGTTGACAATTTGGTGAAAAAGCATTTTGGTGACGAGTGGAGGGCCAATGTTTATTGAAGGATTACACAGGAGTTCTCAACATATCTGCCACAGACAAGGGAAACAACGAACGGGATGATGAAGTCACTATTATTGAATAAGACGATGGCCTTAGGATCTAGTCTTTTTGCAACTTTTTTGTAGTCAAATGTTTTATATCAGTAAGCTGATATTTTTGAATGTTTAGTCAAATGTTTTAAGTCAGTGGGTGATATTATTTTGCAAAATGATACCGAATTTTTTAATAAAATGGTTGTGAACCTATATAAATATTACTTATTAAAAAAAAACTGCACTTTTGTTTTCTTCATCTCGTAAAAATATTAGGTTTATTGGAAGATCAACTTATGCTGTGTGAATTAAAACTCGTTCGTTCCAATGTGGTGTGCAGCAAAAGTCTTTCCTTTAAACATTTTTGCAAAACTTTCTCATTTCATACTTTGTTCCTTTTTTTTTTTTGTTACCTTTAAATCAGTAAATATTTTCATTCCAAGCTCACTTCCACAAGGTAGCTGTACCTTTCGAAGGCAAAAAAAAAAAAAAATTATCTGGCCACTCTACAAGACGTGGTAAGTTTTTTGTTCCCTGAAAAACGTTTTCCTGCGGAACGAACGAGTTTTGCACCTCACCTCCTCATATATATATATATATATATATATATATATATATATATATATATATATATATGAAGAATGGTTCTAATCTTTAAGAATCAAAGTCCTTAACATGTAGAAAACCCCTTAAACTTTAGACAAAAGATAGAAGAAATATATGTTATAATTCCAGCTTTACCGTATTTGAAGAAGCCTTCCTAATCTCGAGACGACGTATGAAATATTTATATAATACCACTGATGGATTGCTAAAGAAAATGGTGGGGATGATGCTGGAAATTACAAGATTATGCCTCTTAGCGTTTGTACTTTGAGACATAACTTCCCTGCTAATGAAGCCTTTACGAAGAGAATCGTCTTTTGATATGCTCTTTGCAAACCTGATACTACTAACTCACCTTTCTGCCTTCCTCTGAATTCGCTTCTTAAAATAATTTATTATGGTAATTATATTAATTATTCAGTTCGGTACGTTCCCTTATATAATGTGGTAAGAAAAAAAATCTCATACTATATAACAAACAATCTCGGATTTGATTAGGACTTAACTTTAATTTTAAGTGTAATAGGAATTTCATAAAAGTGGCCCCAAAACCTTGAAGAAAAATAACTTATAAGTATGAAAAATAGAACTGGATAAATGATTGTGACAAAAAATTGAATAAATATAACAATATTCCGGGGTGGCGGTCAAAAAACTACAAATGGTATTAAACTATTTTATTTCAGCCAACGTTTTGACCCAACAATGCAGGTTTTTTTCAGGGCTGTTATCTATACATGTTATCAGTTAGTTCATGTTCTTCGTCCTAAGCATTTACATTTTTTTCGTCTGTGCATTGCTCATTTAGACCTGAAGAAGACCTGTATTGTTGGGCCGAAACGTTGACTTCAATAAAATAGTTTAGTACTATTTGTAATTTTTTTGACCGCCGCCACGGACTATTCATATATTTATTTATAAAAAATATAAATATAAGTTCGTCAATATTACTAATATTGGATCACTAAGTTTTCTTCGTTTTAATTTTTTTAAATCTTTGAAACTATTGTTATATTTGAAGTGATCAATTTAAAGGAAGATTTACCAATTCGAATATTAGAACGTTACAGGTTTTGACATTCAACAAAACGTTGTCATATCAGTTTTACTTATTTTGTTTGCTGTCCTTCAGAACATACTGGACTTAACATGGCAAAAGATTAATTGTACAATTAAAAAGTTTTTTTTTTCATTTTTGGTCAGTGCTCGAAGCACTGGATAAAATGACGCACTGCGCCGGTTTTTTCCCCCTCAATAAATGCGGATTTTATAATAAAATTATAAAATAAGATTTTATTACATAAGAGGTATAAAAAAACACATGAGGATGAATGACAATCTGTCAATAATGGATGTGATAAAAGCAGATTTTATTTTCAATTCTGAGTATGTGTCAAATCTTCTACAAAATTAAAAAAATTATTAAATCTTGCACCTAGATAAAATCATTAATTATTAACGTTGAATACATTAATACCCGATTTTACGGTATATTCGTAACCTGTACTGATATATTCGTAACCTAGGTAACCAATTTCTGGGTATTTCAATAAATAATTCATCATTTGCCAATAAAGCAATTTTAATTATTAATCCATGCGGTTCACAGCATATCTGTGAACTTTTGCATTCGAATACCAGCTATATCTCTTTTTGACTTTATCCCCCCCCCCCTCTAATTATGTTGCTTGAATAACGTAGTAATTGCAACATCTGATGTGGCATGTTTTCTTTTATTTTTATAAATAACTATTATTTCATTTATTTGTCATTTTCGATGATCCCATACCCATTAATGAAATAAGAAAAATATACGAAATGTATTATGATTTAGTAAATAATTTTCAAAATTTTAGTAAATAATTTTAAGAAAATGGGAAAAAAAATATTTAATTCCTGGTATATAACTATTTTATTTAATTTCTGACAGATTACTATTATATTACGTCATTGTGATGAAACATTAAATTGTATCTGAAAGTCAGAAAACCTAATTTTTTACCCATTTAATTTATTTAATTCATTTTTTTAACAATGAAAATTTAATAGATATTAAATTTTTTTTCTTCTAGTTTTGAAACAAGGAGTAAATTTTTTAATTATAATTTTTATTATCATTCACTGTTATCATATAAGAGGTATTGATGACATACATGAGGATTGACGACGACTCGTCAATAATAGATGTAATAAAAGCAGATTTCCATTTTTACTTTCAGTTACCTATAAATGAAATGTTATAGTATGCGAAAATATTGCGATCGTGAAAAATTTTGACTTCCGGTTTTCAATGGAAATACACGTTTTGGGGTCCCCTGATTCCAAATAACCAAGTCCTGCGAAATGGTCTGTGTGTGTGTGTGTGTGTAAACAGACTAGATAAACTGCATGAAACTGAAATTTGGTATTGGAGGTAAGTATATGCCCGTGATGTGACAACAAAAAATTCATCAAACTTAATTAAACAGAGGGGGTACTTACTTTATTAAATACATTTTAGCAGATTTTTTGCAATTTTCTCAAAAACTGCTCTAACGATTTTGATTAAACTTTTCATGTTTAATGAGAATCACGAATTCTCTAATAACAGTTAGGTTTTTTTTATCAATGAAATGTTTTGGAGGGGTGTAAATGGCCAAGGATATTTTTCTTCCTATAAAGCACACTCGATTTTGTTTATATAGAGAAATTAAGAGTCTCTCGGCATGCCTATTAATAAGAAGTGGATGAATATGAAAAAAATCGATAAACATATACAGGAGAAATAAAGAAAAGTGTTTTCACAAGATGCAAATTTCAATTTCCGTTGAGTGTCCATAAGCAATAAAACCTAACCTAACCTCAATTTCCGTGCATAGGTATATATGTATAATATATCGTTGGAATCAGTTTTTGTTGAAATTCAGGGTTTTTGAATAAATAATTCATCACTAATAAAAAGAAAACGATTTTTAATTATTAATCCATGCGGTATAGGATCAGGTTGATAAAAGTTTTTCACATATTTATTTCCTATTTATATTTTATTATTTCCTTAACCTTCGGATCAAAGATATACTATTATTAATAATTGGAATAAAAAAAAAAAATCAAAATTAAAAAATAACCACACTGTCATATTTCCCCGAATAAGTTCTCGTGGATAAACTAATAATTCGAATAAATAAAATTGAATGATATAAATATATATATATATATATATATATATATATATATATATATATATATATATAAAAATGATGGTACTCACAGTCAACATTGACGCTGATTCTCTTGGAGACGGTGGGCGGGACTCCATTGGAAGCGATGCAGAGGTAGGCTCCCATGTCCAACCTGCTGATGCGTCTCATCTCTAAAGTTGGACCCTCAAC
Organism: Aelia acuminata; assembly: GCA_911387785.2. NCBI lineage: Eukaryota > Metazoa > Arthropoda > Insecta > Hemiptera > Pentatomidae > Aelia > Aelia acuminata. The sequence continues at coordinate 141,804,634 of OU426980.1, read as the reverse complement.
CTCGGCAACTGTATTCAAAAATATTCTTATAAACGGAATGAAAATGCCAGAATATTTATGTTTTTAAAATGATTATTTAGTAGAACATTAATTAGTAGTAGAACATTAAAAAAAAAAAAAAAAAAAAAAAAAACCTAAAATAAAGATATACAAGAAATATAATACTTCTGATGAGAATATTGTCTTTGGTTGTGAGATCTGGTTACCCTCACGGGACGGAAGGTTTGCTTGGAGATAGACCAACACCAGGTGGTAGTCGTGGCAGAAGATGTAGCGTACAAGAGATCGACCAAATGGAAGACATCCTCCAGAAGTTAAGAGAAAGAAGATGGCGGATTCTTTCCCAAGAAAGAAGAGCGTAAAGCAAGTTGATACGAGAGGCTTATGTTTGCTTAGTCTCACGTTGTATTTAGTTAAGAGATATTACTTTTACAATTTAATAAGTTGAAGATGTGTGGTATTTTTCCTTAACTGGTTGAAAAGTAACAGTATTTAGTTATTTAATAATCATCAGTTTATACGGATCCATAATCATTCCTCGAAAGATAATTTTTAGAGGGATGATTGGATAGAGGTTGGAGAAAACCCAGCCTCTATAAATTTGGTACCCTTAATTAAAAAATTAAGGAGGAGAAATCTGGCGGTTGAGCGTGATCACAGCCAAATCGCCCCATTGCACGACCACTGATCAAGAAAAAGTACTTCCTTACACAGTACTGAACCCAAGACCCTCCATGGGTATTGCAACTTGATGGGTTAAAGTGATACAGTTTTTTTAATATATATTTTTTTATATTCCTTATTTCAAATCGAAAAAAGGGCCAGAGACTATTCAATAATTAAAGGAATATTGACAGAAAATGTGTAATTGAGTAACTTAAAGAGGGATAAATGAGAGTTTAAAGGAGCAGGGTTAGAAAATATAAAATTAAATTTTTCATATAAATTGTTATTTATTTCATATATTCTTTTAAAAATAAATATATTGCTTTATTGGCCTATATATTTGTCTCATACACTATTTATTAGTGATTGAAAAGTAACTGTTATTTTAGTAAATAATTAAAAAACACTTACTAGTCAACCGGTAAAAGTAACTGCTGTACTTAAAATAAAAAACACCCAAAGAACATCAAAGGGGGTCGGGTTATGGTTATAATCGATGCGATGGCTGAGCTTTATTGAGGCAAAAAAAATACAAAAGCCTGGAGTCTCTAGATTCGTATAAGAACAATGTCGACTATAGATCCGAGAGACTAGGATTTGTATTAAACGTTAAAAATAAGCACAAATTGATCGTTTACTTCTTCCGATTTTCAGTCTTTTGGTTAGTTTATCATTTTTACTACAAAAAAAAAAAAAAAAAAAAAAAAATTAATAAATAAAACCATTCCTGTGCAAGCATGTTGTATTTTTAAGTATTTTATAGTTGACCGTAGAAATCAATGTACAGTGACCTTTTTTATTACATATAATTATTCTTATATAAATCTAATCGTCTTTTCCTCCGGCGTCGCATTACCCTTCCCATTCTCAAATCCGAACTATTCAGACACTTATTTTTGATTAACATTCGTATATAAATATATAGAACACTAGAGTATTTGTACATTAAAATTTGTATTTCTTATTTATTTTTTTTATTTAGTTATCAAAAGATTGTTTCAGTAACAATATGAATTATGTCATAATTACCTATTTATTTTCACTATCATTATTTTATTCGTTACATTTTCGTTTTATAATTTTATTCTAAGGCTCTAAAATCTAGCTACTAGTGCTCAAAAGGTAATTGCCGAGTGAAGGACTCTGGAATAAATAAACGATTTATTATTGTTAATACTTTAACTAGATCCTTTACCCATTGACTAATATACAGGGTGTTTCGGAATTGCACGGCACTATTTTAGGTACGTGTTCTCTAACACAAAATAAACAAAAAAGTTCATATTAACATGTATCTCAAACTCATTTATTAAACAGATATCAAAGGTTAAAGATTTATTATTACTATTTATTTATTATTATTACAACATTTAGAGTAAATGTTCAAAGGCGCCTCCGTTTTGTTGAATGCAACATTCAGCACGACGAATCCATGCTTCTCTGGCTCTTCGTATAGCATCAGGATGGTGGTTGATAGTTACTGCGGCTTCCACGATCCGATTTCTTAGCTCTTCTTGCGTGTCAACTGCCGCAGAATAAACCATAGACTTCATCCAGCCCCACACAAAATAATCTAATGGCGTTAAATCCGGAGATCGTGGTGGCCATTTAACAGGTCCGTTTCGACCAACCCATCGGTCTCCATAAGTTGCATTTAAATAATCAGTGACACTATGAGAAAAGTGAGCTGGAGCACCGTCATGCATAAACCACAGCCTTTGCCTAATGCCTAGCGGAATATCTTCTAGAATATCATGCAGATTATTTTGCAAAAAATGCAAGTAAGATATACCTGACAGCCTAGGTGGCAAAAAGAAGGGGCCGATGATTTTGTCGCTTAGAAGACCACACCAGACATTTAAAGAGAATGTATGTTGGTAATGTCCAACAGCAGTCGTATGAGGGTTTTCTTCGGCCCAAGTATGGGTATTTCGAAAATTAAGAATCCCGTTTCTTGTAAAGCAAGATTCATCAGTAATCAAAATGCAGTTCAGGATTGGTTCGATGATGCACACGAGATCAGTTAGGATCTCGTGTGCATTGTCGAATTAACCACTGGGAGAAATTTCTGCGCTTGTTATAATCTTGTGGTAACAAATCTTGCCTACTTGATACGTGAAATGGATATAATTGTTGTTCGCGTAAAGTTCGCCATACGCTGGTAGAGGGAACATCGAAACGACGTGACAATCTTCTGGTACTAGTAGTAGGAGATAACTGAACAGCATCGAGTATTTCTTCTTCTACGTTTGCAGTTCGTCGAAATCGTTGTCCACCGGCGTTCACTCGTATAGGTTTTAGCGTACCATTATCCCTAAGACGTCTTTCAATGGCCTCAAACGTTTTACGATTTGGTATTCTTCGGTTAGGAAATTTTTCACGATATCTTCGAACAGCAGCAGCACCGTTTGTATGTACCTCGCCATAAGTTAAAAGCATGTCTGTTTGTTCATCAAAAGTGAATAAATTTGTGGTATCTCCCATGATATCATAAATTGAACTGTGTCACAAGATTCACTCACACTAAAACACACAGAACTAGACAAACAGATGAGCAACTACTGTCATTGCTTATCGTTCATTTGTTTATCAGGTGATTAAAACCTTTTATTTAGTATTAAACACGTTAAACGTTGTACAGTCAGTCTTAATGCAGTAAATAAATAATAAATCTTTAACCTTTGATATCTGTTTAATAAATGAGTTTGAGATATATGTTAATATGAACTTTTTTGTTTATTTTGTGTTAGAGAACACGTACCTAAAATAGTGCCGTGCGATTCCGAAACACCCTGTATAAAACATAAAGGCTAAGCAATAAATTATCTTTGTTTACCATTCTTGAGAACCAGCTTTGTTCCTAGAACTAAGCTAGGATAATCTAATTTGATGAGGATAAAATTGAAGTAGGTTTAATTAGTTCAGAAAATAGTTTAACTTTTCGTCTTAAGGTATGAATGAAGAATAATACGAGTAAAATGTAAACTAGATAAGAGGATTGCACTTGTTGTCATGGTTTTAAACATGGATCAATTGGCGTTGTAGGGAAGAGAGGTCTTTTAGAACGGTTCATTGCTCAGTTGGAACTCTAGGCATCCCGAGGAACCTCCTGAGGAGGTCACCTCAAGGAGGGACCTGAATAGATCTATCAAAGAAATTAGGAAAGGCATTGGGAGCTTGAGATAGCTTTATCGGAGGTTGGGAAGCCGGGAAGGCGGCTAAAACAATTAACGCGAGGAGTGATGGCGGAGTAAGGGGGTTAGTAGCACTGATGCTTGCACACTTGTCTTGCCGATTCTTATTAGTTTATTCCACCCCCCCCCCCCCATCACGAGATTGAAATCCCATGCTAGTAAACTTGATTACAATTCCACTATAAATCTCGATTCCTCACAGGTTCATGGATTAGCGGATCGAGAATGAAGACAATCAGGTGTGTTCGAGCAACCAATGTAGGTGTTTATAATAACTTTAAATGTGTAAAGAAAAGTATAGAAACTTCTTAAAGGATATCAATGCTAAATAAGCTAAATAAAAATAATGTTTATGAGAATAGTCCGGGTTGCGGTCAATAAACTACAAAATAGTTTAACACTATTCTGTAGATTATTGACCGCCACCCCGAACTATTTTCGTAAATATTCAAAATCCGGTCAACCATCATTTATCCAAAAAAATCCAAAAGAAATAAAATTAATAATAACGGCGGGAGTAGATAAGGAGGCATTACTAACGCGGCTCCGTAATGGAGCATTATTACCTGAAACCGAAGGCTTGGGCCATTCAGGACCAAGTGATAGCTACCAAGGCTTACAGGCACCGTATATGTGGAGAAACTATTGTAGAAACGTGCAGGCTGTGTAGAACTGCAACAGAATCAATTCAGCATGTCATATCAGGCTGCCAAGCGCTGGCTGGGAAAGAATATTTGCAGCGACATGACAACATGGCGAAAATAGTTCACCAAGAACCAGCTAGAAAATATAAAATTCTGAATGACAGCGTGATCAAACACACGTAAAGCTGTACTGGGAACAGGCCATCAAAACGGACCACACTTTCCCTCACAATAAGCCTGATATTTTAATAATATTAATAGAGAGAAAAAGCAAGCGAAGATTATCGAAATAGGGGTACCATCAGATGATAATCTTCAAAAGGTGGTAGAAGAAAAAATCGGAAAATATCAAGACTTACGCCGAGAGTTGAAGATACTTCACAACCTTGATAGCGTGAAGGTTTTGCCATTGACGGACTAATCCCGGAGACAACGGTGAAATCCATTACCGAACTAGATCTTCCTCTTAACAGCCTGGAACAGATGCAGATGGCAGTGTCGCTTGGAACTGGAAATTAACGATTAAATTTGTATATGTTACCCTTGACCTAGGCCCGGGTAATGTGGATTACCGGTGAAAAACCGAGAGGAAAAAATAAAGTAGTCATAAAATATAATAATAATAAAAAGTAAAGAAACTTCTTGAAGAATTTCAATGCTAAATAGAGCTACACACACTCTCTACTTTAACGCCATCTGGATTATATTATAACATTCCTTGTTAATTTTTAAAAGCAACTCGAAGGTTACCGAGATGTTTCAATATCGCGCTAATATCTTTAGTACCGGTTAAATGCTATAGAATGCTAATACATGATAAGTCGACATTAAAGGGACAGTGAAATATTGTTCGACTTGAGAAGGCAATCATTCGACTTATGGAACTAATATCATTAACGTATATTTTACACAAATAAGTATTGATTATACACACATATAAAGCCAATTGAGCTGTGCTTGAAATTTCAGAGCCAACATTAATGTTCTACGCCTTTTTCTGACGTAACCTAAAAGTAGAATTTTTATCTTCCACGCACTTCACGATCATTCCTCTGTTCAGCTAGAAGGTCTAAAGCGTGTCGCACGGAACTTCGAAGTCACTAAAAATAACCGCCAGACGTCTTCCTTTTTTCTCATCTTCGCGAATAAGTTTTGATTTATTGCTGTTTGAAGGATTGCTAACAACCACTCAACTGGATAACTAAAAAATGAAGGGTGCTTGCATAAAACCAGCTTAAACCTTGACAGGAAAAAGGAAATCTAGGAAAGAGGATAAACTTCTAAACTTAACAATTCGAGTTCGAGTTAAAGAGGTGATGACTTTCACAAGTTCGACTTGTGTGAGGTGGACTTGTGTTGAGGTGGAAGTCCTATAAATTCTCTCCATTTTCAGGTCGCCTTATTTCCATAATTTGCCACTTTTTGCGCCTCATATCGATTTCTTGAGGTGAAATTTACGCGTAATGACTCGAAACCACATATTCTGTCTGACATATTTAAGGCTTCGACTTATGGAAGTTCGAAAAATCGAGGGATGACTGTATATATTTTAACATACACTATACCTATACCTGACTTAACATCTTTATGCGAGTCTTCGTTAAGCTTTATATCAAGGCGTTTGTAATAATATAATATTTATACTCATTGTTGAATATAAAAAAAAAATCAGTAATAAAGTCTTTCGATCAAAGAAATAGAACTTCGTTTACTATGAATTAACTGCAACTAAAGACCCTCAAGCAGGTTCGCACACAGCGATCATTTATTCATGATCGATGCCCTGCTATCAACCACATTAAGAATTTATCAAAAGTTGCATGAATATATTTGGAAACTTAAGAAATTCGAAAACAGTAAAACTGAAAACAGTAATTTTATCTTCCCAAAACGTTCAAACATCAAACTATAAAAATATCTGGCCATCAGTAGCGGTTAAACTAAGAATTATAATATAAAGGTAAATTTTTTTTTACATACTCGTATGTTCGTTGTGCCTTTCAGTTCAGATAATATTCCCAGACAGAGAAGTTCAAAAATCACAAAGACTCCCGAATTAGCAAGGGAATTTGAATAGTTATACCGGGATTTGTGAATCAGTCGTTAATACTGCTAAAATGATTAAAACCATGGATCAAACTTTGCACCAACTGTATAATACTGGGTATGGTTTATTTTTTTTACTGTTAAATGAAAAGTATATATTCATTTCAAGGAAGCTACTTAGTTATTACAGAAACTGGGACACTTCACAGATTATTTTGATGGAATAACCTTTCAAGATGATATGTTGTTAATAAAAATTGATATGTTTCTCTAACATACGTAGAATATATTAGTGACAAAAATTCCGACATCATCTAATGTGAGAATTACCGAAAGGGTATACCTGCTTCATTTCTTCATTAAAAAAACGAAAAAAAATGCAACCAAAAAACGGATTTTCGAAATCAGATTGGATACGAAATTCGTCAAAGCCACCCCTACCAGATGACTCTCTTAGATCAAGGGTATGGACGATAATGGGGGAGTGGGTTTATTGTTTTTCAAGCTGTTGCCGCCGATTCGATATATATGCAAATTGAGCGGAGATGCAATTCCAGATCCTGCCAAATCTCTCGGGGGATCATTAGCAGTCGGTGCAAGAAGTGGAGTATCCTTTCCCAAGGCTCAGAACCAACAAAGTAACCAACCATAGCTGAAGAATGAATCTTGGAGGAAAGGTTCACAACAGATCGGTTTTAATTGTTTTTTTATTATTATTTACTATATGCGTCACTTGAAAAAGTAATCAGTTCTCGTAATCTAACAAATCCGTTAAAAATTAATTTAAATAAAAATCTTAAACTATTAAATTTAAATTAAAATAAATAAGGAATATTTTTGATAGGGAAATACTGAAATTGCCAAGAGCAGTTGAAATAACTGAAACATGAGATATCTCTTTTGAGATATTATTTGAAAGGAAAGTGGGATACTGCATCAAGGAAAAGAGACGTTTTTGAAAAGCACAGCAGTGATTGGTTAATGGCAAAAAAGTTCTATTAACAGTTCAAAACATTTTCCTATAAAATAAGGACGCCTCAAAAAACCTTCATTAATTCATGTTATAGAACATATGTGGAAAAAAAAATAAACTACTTACTCTTAGGCACTCCAAATAAGAAGTTTAAGATTAATAAGGGCATCATAACGGTACAGCTTCATTTGAACAACAATGATTTACGTATATTAAAAAATCGTATGCGCGAAAAATGCACTACTTTTGAAAGCGGCCCGCGAACGCATTTTCACATTAAAGTTTGGCCCACAACATGTCAAAGGTTGCCCATACCCATGATAGAATGGTAGAGGTGAAAGGTCATCAATGAGCACCGATCTGCCAACATATGCTAACAAAATGATATTGAGAGATATGTATGATGTTCATGGGTCACAGATGCTATGTATATACCCATATACAGGATTTAACCTAATGTCCTTCTCGAGCAGTGAAATACAAAAAACCGCATGAAAAATTTTGTTTTTCGGGAAAAACATACATAAGTTTTTCAATTAAAGAATCTTTAAAGTATATATATAGATACGAGAAAGAATGGAATAATATAATGAAATGATGAAATAAAGAAAAAGTTATATCTTTTGACGGAATTTCACAGAGTCAATTATGAATGCTTGCCACCAGAATATGCATATATTAAAAACGACACTTCTAGCGAAATCAAGTTGTCAGAATGACTTGATCTTCCAACATTAATTAAAAAAATTAATTGGATTAAAAAATGAATAAAATAATTTTCATCATTTTCAGACCTGTTTAAAATTTAAAATACTATTACTATACCTTTTATGTATTGATAAGTTGCATGTGTATTTCATCTATGTCTAGTACAAAGACTAAAACGAGTTTCACAACAACTTCAAAATAAAAAAAAATATCAACATAAATTACGAAGCTATGTGTACCTACTTTATTGATCATCAAGTAATGTAGAAATTTAATTATTTAAAGTTTTGAAATCAAATCATGAGGATGTTTTCTAATCATACAAAAACAATTTTGAATGATTACGATTAGTATAAAAGGCATTTTAAGAACATTTGAATTAATAAAATGGAAGGAAATAGATTTGGATGGCATTTAAGAGACTCGAAGAATTTTACAGGAAATTGCTTAGAATCTATCTATATCTTAGGAATTTTCTTAAAGTACCTTAACAGGTAGTTAGTTATCAGTGAAATCTCTTGTTTTTTACGAAAATCGTATACAGGTTTATAGAAAAAAAATATCTACCATAGGGTAAATCGTACAGTTATTGGCACCCTTAAGACTAAATTTCAGTGGTGACATTAAAAAAAAATACTTCTTATGAAGGGATCTAATTGAAATCTAATTCCTATAGCTCCTCTTTATCAATCCTTATAAAGACTCAAGAGGTTTTTTGGGGTCAAAAGTTCAATCGTTTTACAATATGGCAATATTTATTGTTAAAAGTGCCAAATCTAGTTATTGACACCCTGTGGTTTTAATTGTGAAATATCTTTTGAGCACTAATATTAAATGCCCTTAAGTGTGGCAGATTGTATTATTTCTTTATCGATAAAAAAAAAAAAAATTGTGAAATCTTCCTAAAATAGGTTAGTTTGTTAAAGTCTTATTTCATAGATGACTTAGAGGACCCTTCAATCATTAGACTCATGTATATCTTGTAATAAAATTAGGATTTGTTTACCTATTTCTTTAAGTTAAAGTTAGGGCGCCAATAACTGTATGGTTTACCCTACTAATTTAAAAAAAAAATTATTAATATAATACCAGATTTTTTTTTTAGTGAATTCGCAAATTCACATTATGAGATTAAAACATTAAACAGGCATAAATTTAATGGTGAATAAATATGTTTCTCCGTAATATGCCTTCCCCCCCCCCCCCCCCCCTCAATCCACTGACCTAGCTAAGACTGTTAGCTAGGAGTTTGAATTAAACCCTTATCCAAGTGTTGGGCTGTTCTTGCCCCTCCTCATTGGAGGATATTACCTGAGTACATTTCGATTGGTGGCCGTAGTAGAGCCCTATAACTAACAGTTTTTGCCCTTTAAGGCTCTTTGATGGCAAATGGGCTTCCGATGACACCCCTTCTTGCCGGCACCCTTAGGTTTTGCACTGCCCTTAATCTAGCTGTGGCGGCAGGCTCGTCTCATTCCACGTAGGCGTCCTGTCTAGCTCGTTCTACCAGACACCAGGAGTGATATATACATTTAAATTATTTTTTTCACTAATTTATTTTCACTATTTTTATTTCAGTATTTAACTTATGGTATATCGGGAGCACAGTAATAAAAGTTTTCCATTTAGCCAATATTTTAAAAATTTTGAATGATTGACATACATTTTCATCAGTGAAAATCCCACCGATTTTGATAAGATCATAGGAGTAACACAATTTTTTTTAATATAATGTTTTTATTTAATTATTATACATCAGTACAAATCAACAAAATATTATTAGGGCTTGACTTCTTGACCGTTAGCCCAGTATTGATTACTGATATTTTTTTTAATACATAATATTAATATCAAAACAAATACAAAAATACACACATATAAATACAAACATAACCTTTAGTATGCACAGGCATAAATAATCAAACTTATTACTAATGGAATAAAATTGTTTTCTTTTTTCAATTGTTAATAAAACTGACTACATCTTAAGTTACAATAGAAAACAAATACAAAAAATCAATAAAAAAACAAAACAAAAAAAACTGACAACATACCTACTATGTTTATTACCTAATTTAATTTTTAATTTTTTTCTTTTTGTTATTTATACATATGTGTTGGTTTCTAGTATGTATATGTAAATAAAAAAACAGTAAATATTGTAAATAATATTTCCACTTTACTTTTATTGTAAGACATTCAATTCAAATTAAAACAACCTCTATACATAAAAAATAAAACTTAATTGTCTTAGCTTGTGATGATCTATTTATCCCCCTGTGGGATTGATGCAGGTGACTAGAATCTTCCAGGCTATCCTTATCCCCCTGTGGGATTCGTATAAAAAATCGGATCGTCTTGGTCTGGTCACCCTTTTCGGCCAACAGTTTTAAAAAGGCCCTTGCGCACTTTACTTCACTCCGGCGCACACACACTCTCTCCGGCGCACGCACACCACACCTGCGCACGCATTCCCCCCACCCGACTTAGCGCATGCGCGCATTTTACATATTACATAAAATATCTTTATAAGTATATATGTATACATTAATTTAACAAAAAAAGGTACAAAACAATTTAATATTTTATCACCTTAGCCTATATAAAATTTATCATCGTAGTGTCACCAACATCCCGCCCACCTAAAATCACACGATTTTACAGTTTGGAGCATGATCAGGATTCTGGGTCGTTGAGAAAAGGGAGTGTTACAACCTTTATATGATGAATATTATATGATGAATGACGTTTCATCCATTCAATTATAATCGGTCGGTCATCTTCATCAAAGCTGTTAGTGCAGATATGTGATAAGTTATTGTGGACTGTAAATATGGATCCAAGCTTTACTTCAGGTGCTTGAGTCTTGTAAATTTGAGGCTGCTCAGAAAACCTGAGTGGTTCTGTATGCAACCAGTGTGGCCCCGCCCACCATAGTGCCTCATCCTTGAGTAATTCAGGCGCTATTCCCCGAGACGCTAAGTCTGCGGGATTTTCTTCAGATGGCACATGAAGCCATTCATTCTCAAGCGTATGGGTTGTAATGTATGAGACTCGGTTCGCCACGAATGTTTGTAAAGATTGCGGTGTTATTCTGAGCCAGGCCAATACAATGGTTGAATCTGTTAAGAAGGTCCTCTCTACTATCGCTAGACTTTGGGAAAAGTTTTGAACTGACCGCATTAGCTTAACAAGTAGCTGAGCACCGCACAACTCTAGCCTAGGTGTTGAAATAACCTTAATTGGAGCCAGTTTGGTTTTAGACTTCAGGAGCGTCACCTTTACTTCTCCATCCTCTGTTACAACACGTAAGTAGATAGCAGCTGCAAATCCCTTTTGGGATGCATCGCAGAATCCGATCAGCTGTTTCACCTTCATTTGGTCTAGTAGAATGAACCTCGGAATCTGTATAAACTGCAAACAGGTGAGGTGAGTGGCAAACTCTAACCACTCCTGCTGGATTTTGTCTTCGATGGAATCATCCCAAGCCACTTTCAATTTCCAGAGTTGCTGAAGAAAGGATTTTGCCTTAAATATGACTGGTGCAAGGAATCCCATTGGATCATAAAGACGTGCAACAGTGGATAAGATCGATCGTTTTGTAACAGTCATGGAAATAGATTTAACAGAATAAGAGAAGCAATCATTGATTGGATCCCATGACATTCCCAAAATTTTTGTTACACAAGAATCAGTCCCAGGCGACAATTCAACGCTTCTTCTAGTTGATTTAGGGTCAAGTTTATGAATCAATTCGGAGCAGTTGCTATTCCATTTGTGTATAGAAAACTGGCCTTTACTCAGAAGCCCAATCAGTTGCTCCACCAGATTCACTGCTTCATCAAAGGAATCAGCGCCTGCAACTACATCATCTACGTACATATAATTGTTTAAGACATCAGCTGCTAGGGGAAAGGCATCGCCTTCATCAATACATAATTGTTTCACAACACGATTTGCTTGAAATGGAGCTGATGCTGTACCATAAGTAACGGTATTCAGTTCGAATTTTTGTATAGCTTCTCCAGTTGTCGATCGCAGAATGTGTTGGAAACGTCTATGCTCAGGAACTACAAGAATCTGTCTATACATCTTAATCAAATCAGCAGTTACGGCTATCTTGTATCGTCTAAAATTCAAAATTATGTCTGCTATATCCCTTTGGAGTTTTGGACCAACATAGAGCTTGCTATTAAGGGATCCTTTTGCCGTCGCAGCTGAAGCGTCGAATACGACACGAATTTTTGCATGTGGGTCATCTGGACGAAACACAGGATGATGTGGGATTACGTAGGCTGAAGGCGAAGTAGTTCTAGTCATATGACCTAATTCCTCATATTCCTTCATAAATTCTGCATACTTACTCTGCAAAGTATCGTTACGCTTGAACCTATTCTCGATTCCTCTCAAACGAGAAAGAGCAAGTATTTCAGACTCTGGTGTTTCTTCAGGTATTTCTTTAAATGGTAGGGATACAATATATCTTCCGGTTGCATCTCGATAATGAGTTTTCAAAAAGTGTTCTTCACAAGGATCGGTTTTGTTGTATTCCCATGAAACCTCCACTTCTTCGATCGACCAGAATTTAGACAGCAGCTCTTCACAGATAGGAGATTCTAGGAGGCAATGACAGCGCAAAGTCGAGATTGAGTCTAAATTAGCACCTCCCATGACAACAAGTCCAAAGAAAGTTGGAAGGGCTCTGAAGTTATTATCCAAAGTGACCGGACTGCCAGTGATGATTTGCATAAAACAATCGCTACCAAGGAGCATGTCGATCTCTCGAGGTTTCCAAAACAAGGGGTCAGCAAATGTTTGTACGGTAGATCCATAGATCGGTTGAAGTTGAGTAGTTGGTAGATCACCAGTTAAATGGCCAACAATTAGAGGTTCTACATCCAAATATTGATCCTGGTTAATTCTAGAATAGAGGCGGCATTTTAACTTTCCTTTGACTTTAGGTACTGGAACACCTCCTGCTCCAAGAGGTGTGTGAGTGGTTGCTTGCCAGGTAAGTCCTAATCGTTTAGCACATTTGGATGTCATTAGTGAAAATTGAGATCCACAGTCGACCAAACAACGGACAGGTTGAAGAATATTATCAGAGTTGTAAACAAGTCCGATAGCGGTACCTAAGAGTACTTGTGCAGGTCCGGTAACACTACCAACTAGGGAAGAGTTGTTCGGATCAGGATCCCGTTGATCTGCTGCAGAAGAATCGGCATGAGCTGGGGTAGAAACGGTTGGCTTCAAGTTTGATTCCTTCTTGAGGTGTAACCAGGTATGATGCTTATTTTTGCAAATCTGGCAGCGACCTGGGGCAAGACAAACAGATGCCCGATGACCTGATCTTAGACAATTGAAACAAGCATTCTTTTCCTTCAAAAGTGACACCCGTTGATTTGGAGTCTTATTCCGAAATATCGGGCATTCCACTAAAGAGTGAACTTGTTTACATGAACAAATCTGTGGTTTTGATGCATGTGAGGTTATAGAAGTAGTTGCGAGAATGTTCGCCTTGGGTTTTGGTTTAGGAGGATTATTGATTTTGGGAGCTGAAAGCTGCATTACCCGACTTCTCCCTTGAACAAATTCGACTAACTGTTTGAAAGTGGGCCATTCTGTTGTTACCACTTCCACTTCAAAGTCATGTCTTGTCTCTTGATCAAGTTTCTTGAGCGCTAGGGTTAACCATAAAAAATCTGCTTCATCCGGTATATTGATTGACCGGAAAGCCGCTATGTTTTCTGCCACTGCTCTGATAAATGACTGTAAGGATTGAAGTGTAGGACTTCCCTTATGAGGAGAAAATTCTAAAATTTGATCTATATATGATGATGCAAGTAATCGTTTATTGTCGTATCTTTCTGTTAGTGCATCCCACGCCTTCTGATAATTAGGCTCATCTAAGCTAAAAGGTGCTATAAGGGCCAATGCTTCCCCTTGGACGGATGTATTTAAGTAATGAAACTTCTCTATTGTTGGGACCTCAACATTTGTGTGTATCATACTTAAAAACAATTGTTTGAATTTGGGCCAATCCGGTATTTTACCATTAAATTTGGGCAAGTCTATACGGGCTAGCCTTCGGTGAGTAGAATGGCCAAACGAACATGTATTAGAATTTCTCAAAAGTTGTGAATTATCATTCTCTTGAGCTTGTTTGGCCTGCTGAAGTTCAACGATTTTATAAAAAATAGCGTTTATCTCACCTCTATCCTTAATGTCTTCATCAGTAGGAAACAATGCCTCTTTGTCGCTCGTTATCGCTAGGGTTTGACCCTCCTCAAACTTACTCATGTAATTAGATTTAAGTGAGTCCGCGGTTGGATACATAGCCTTAAATGTAGTATCCATCCCTACTGACATACCTACGTTATATATCTGTGCTAAATCCTTACGCAAAAGTTTAAGGGATGCGCGGATACCCTTAATTTTTAATTCTGGAGTGGCCATGGTGATGACACTTTACAATTATTTACTTTATAAAAAAATAAAGTTTTAAGTATTGTTAACGAAAATTTAAAATTAAATAAACAATCTAAAAACCAATGAAATAATCAATATTGAATATTTATATCAATAATCTATCAATATAATAATCATCAATAAATATTAATGGTTTTATGATTAATTAATTAATCAAATAAAGAATATTTTCTTTAAGCTTTCAATAATCCTTAAGTTAAAAATCAATAATTCAATAACCTCTTTGATTGATATTAGTTATTAATGAATTAAATAAAAATACTATTTAAGATACTTAATCAAATTTAAAAGAATATCATCTAAAAAAAATATAATCAAAATAAAAAGTTGACTTCAAAGCAATTTACAAATTAAAATTAAAGTAATTTTCAGTTAAAATTAAAATAAATTTCAATAGAGAAACAAATAATAATCTTTAACTATAAATCATATATCCTAAAATTAAATTAGAAATTACAAAAGTTACCTTCAACTCCTTCTTATTATTTAAACCTAAGAGAAAATAAAATTATTTACATAAAATATCTACAATAAAATTTTATTTTCAATGAAAATTCAGTATAATCAAAGGAGATACCAGAACCATAAAAAAAATATGTATTAATTGTTAATAAATTCTCCTTTGAATATCAAATAAAATAATATCTTCCTCTTAATGTATTAGAACCTTAATTTATAAATATTAATCGTAATTTATTAATACACCAATAAATGTTTCAGCATTTATACGTAAATCATTATTAAATAAATAATTATTTTTCTTCTAAAAATTATTCATTTACCATAAGATATTATTTTATCGATTAAATTGATTAAATAATAGAATAAATTACATTAAATAATTATTCATCTTAATATAAAATATCTGTTTTCAATTGGACAAATAACCATTAATATAAACAAAAGGAGAACAAATAATACTTTGTAACTCCACTATAGTATTAGTCTCACTAACCGTTATCTCATAAAACAACACAGTTTTTATTTTAAACATTTAAAATTACCAAAATTTTAATTTTATATCGAATTTAAATTATTGATTACAAACGAACAATTCTAAAATTAAATTAATTTCATCTCCGTGTTTACTAGTCTTCTTTAAAATTCAAAATAGAACAATCAATTTCGAATTTTATGGTATAGTATAGTATAAAATCATTTAGTATACTTTCTTGTTAATGAATAATTAATTTGAATTGTTAAACATACTTTCTTTACAATATTTTCTTATTGAATATCCATCCGGTCCGGAGATTGACTAATGTTATTTATACATATGTGTTGGTTTCTAGTATGTATATGTAAATAAAAAAACAGTAAATATTGTAAATAATATTTCCACTTTACTTTTATTGTAAGACATTCAATTCAAATTAAAACAACCTCTATACATAAAAAATAAAACTTAATTGTCTTAGCTTGTGATGATCTATTTATCCCCCTGTGGGATTGATGCAGGTGACTAGAATCTTCCAGGCTATCCTTATCCCCCTGTGGGATTCGTATAAAAAATCGGATCGTCTTGGTCTGGTCACCCTTTTCGGCCAACAATTTTAAAAAGGCCCTTGCGCACTTTACTTCACTCCGGCGCACACACACTCTCTCCGGCGCACGCACACCACACCTGCGCACGCATTCCCCCCACCCGACTTAGCGCATGCGCGCATTTTACATATTACATAAAATATCTTTATAAGTATATATGTATACATTAATTTAACAAAAAAAGGTACAAAACAATTTAATATTTTATCACCTTAGCCTATATAAAATTTATCATCGTAGTGTCACCAACACTTTTAATTATTACATTTTTACATACATACATTATTTTACATTAATTTAGAAGCTAAACTTTGTTATCAATGTTGTTCTAAAGGCCCACGCTAGTTTACAAATATCTTATTAGGTTATCCCAGTTGAGTATTCTATATGTTCGTGATTACTTAATCGGTTCTCACTGAAACATTTCCTTCGGAATTCCGAGTGTGAGGCATATGACCAGAAAATGCTGCGTATTTTCTACGACTCCCTCATGGCACAGTGAACATATTTCCTGTACATCTTCATTATGAATTATGTAATTTAGATTTAGCAGTTCCCCTCACGCTATAAAAATCCGTTTTATATCGTTTTAATTTTTTTATCTGTAAGCAGGTAATTATTCGTATAATAATTGTTAGTAGAGATTAAATTTCTATAGGAGTAACACAATACAATATAGTGCTTGTAATACCAAAATATTGCTCCTAATATGCAATTCAAAACTTAGAAATAATGAGAGATTTGTAACATTTTTGTATGATATTAATTTGCTCATGGAAAAATAAAAATTTTTTGGCTAACTAAGAAACTTTTTCAAAATGTTGAACAATCTATTAACATTGCAATGTTTAAGTTTGTGTAAATATTAAACAATAACATATTGTAAAGTGAAAGACAAAACATATGATTTGAAAGTAGAACTCTTTTTACTGACTTCTGACTTTTTGTTAGAACAATTACCAAGTGTTCTGGTAAATGTTCGTGAATTTTGCACTACACCTTGCCGGGAGCTTTTGTTCAATTATTTTGTTAAAACATGTATCTTGTAATGTCATGTAGTATTCCATTAAGGCATAGAGCATGACACAAAAAAAAAAAATAAACTCTCCTTACGTAGGGTTACTTAAGGGTTACATAAGGAAAATAATTTAAAAAAAAAAAAATAAAAATGATGATAGGGAGTTAGAAAATCACACCACGAGGCAGTGCTCATCCTACAAAATGTGACGACCTTTAGGTTAGCCCTAGCTGTATTGTTGTAGAAGATCACAATAAATGTGACGAATAATTGTCATTTTTTTACCACTGAATATGGCTCACTGAAATATATGCGTTGTTTAAAAAACTATGTTGGACTTAAATGTTGTTTTAGGCTTCTATGGTCTGAATCCATTGTATGCATTTCTTCTTCAGGATTTGACCATGTAACAGGTTTTTCAACTGGCAAGCTCTCATTCATCTTGCTGTGGGCTTCTTCAGCGCCAATACAAGACATTCTTGTATTGGCCCTGAAGAAGCCCACAGCAAGATGAGTGAGAGCTTGGCAGTTGAAAAACCTGTTACATGGTCAAACCCTGAAGAAGAAATGCACCCAATGTTGGACTTGTTGATCTTCGTCTAACCATAGCTAACTAAGAAGTCCCGAAAAAAAAATTATCTTTGTAAGTTTTCATTTTTTTTTTTATTTAATCATTATTTTGCTCATAGTAGGAAACTTACCGGAATAGGACTTGTTGATGTTGATCATCTGCCCATCATCCCTCCTCCACTTGATGGTAGGTTCCGGGGAGCCGTTGGCCGTGCAGGAGAGGGTCACGTTGTCCCCTTCCCTGGTGATCACGTCCGAGCTGCTCAGGGAGTCCTCTATGTCTGGAGGGACTGGAACAAGATTGGAGGAAATTAGCACAAGGTCGGAGTAAGTGGGCTGGAGTGGAGGGAGAGAAGAGGGTAAGAATAAAACCGGATGCTATTTTTACTCCCGCATTCAATTAGCTAACACATGAGAGAAGTCCTTTCGTTAGGGATAAGCTCTTATTTTTCCTTATACAGAGTGAAAAAAAACAAAAAAAAAAACACATCAACAACTTATTTGCCGTTCCTCACTATTCCACTTTTGTAACACTGAAAATATATTAAGACACGAATTTCGAAGTTCGAGATTAATCTTATATATAATAAAAATAGAAGGGCGCTATGGATGTTACCTCAAAACTCTAAAAGTAGGGAATGGATGAATCTGAAACTTTGACAGAACGTCGCTGTTTAGCTGAATAACAGTCCTGTCTAATTTTTCCAATGGTAAAACCGTTATAAGAAATAAAGAAATACTTCTTCTTGTTTTTTTCCTGAATGGTAGATTTTTTTCTTCCATACAAAATAAAAACGCAATAAACCGGAGAGAACAACAGCTGATTGTAATCTGACTGAGATTGAGGATGTATGTCTAAGGTAAATTGAAATTAGGATAAAGATTTTTGGCTGTTGCCATTTAGATTATGAGTTGTTTTTTTTTCAAATTACCTAAATGGGCGCAATTGGAATAAACTATTACTGAATAAAATATTTACGTAGTAGGGGCAAACAGGAGAAGACCAATTTAAAGAATGAAAGAAGAATATTATATTATACTGTGTTGTGTTGTATTGTGTTGCATTGTATTGTATTGTGTTGTGTTTTGGTTTATTGTATTGTATTGTACTGTACTGTCATTTAATGTCGCATCACATCACATCATATTATATTATATGAGTTATACATAATGTATACACATAACTTATTTTTCTTATGAACGTCTATGAGGAGAGCCACCCCTAACTGTTTTTCAGGCACTGCTTTTTTATCTGGGTTATCTGTGTTCATATCACTGTAGTATGTCTGTGTATCTATGGACTTAAACATTCTCTACTTACTTCTTAACTAACAACTGCATACTTGATTAATATTTTAGTAAATTTTGATTATGCGATCCACCGACAACAATATTAGTTGGGTTGATCAACGGTTTCTTGTATATTTAAATGAGAATATATTTATAAATATGTTTAGGAGAATGGACAATTTCAAGGCCCTAGAATGAAGTATTGAAAGATTTGAGAAAAAATTAATACTAACGAGTACCTACTTCATCGGGAATAACATTACTTCAGCACAGATACTCAAGGACTGCTTACAGGAACGTTGCAGGATTTAATATTGCACGATGTGAAGGGAGGGATTTTTTTTTTCCTTTCTTAGAATAGGCGGAATATTAATATTTATTAAAAAAAAAAGAAGAATAAAAAAGTATCCAACATTAGTAAAGAGTGGAATATCCTCTCCGCCATTGAGAGGAATTTCAGAATTAAAACAACGTGCCTGTATTTTCAAGTAAGATTATTGCTTACAGTTTAAAAAAATAAAATTGAATCATATATGTAAAAATTTAGTCAAGATATATTCAAACATTTGTTTGTTTTAATCAATAATCTTAGAGTTATTGTAGATTCCTCAAAATGTTCATAATTTTGTGTTTACTTTCACTTACCTATACATGAAATATAGAGTAAGGGAAAGTATTGCGATCGAGGAAAATTTCGACTTCCGGTTTTCAACGGAAATACACGGAACGGGGTCCCCTGAGTCCAAATAACCAAGTCCCGTAAAATGGTCTGTCTGTGTGTGTGAACAGACTAGCTCAAAAACTATAAACCGTACTTGGTATTTGGTGTATGAATATGCCCGATTGCATATGAATATCAATCTCATGTACACTGCTTATAATGCAATAAATAGAAGAAAAAAAATTCAGTATTTTGGTATACTTTAGTTAAGTATTATGCACAGGACGGCATTAAGGTAAACGTACCTATAGTGGACACTGTTCCAGCAGTGGCCACTTGGACAATTAAATTTTGAAAATAAGGCAGCTAGGCTTTGAATCAGCTTCAAACTTAGAGTGAATGTACTGGATAGTAGTAGGTACATTTACTGTAAGTTTGAAGCTGATTCAAAGCCTAGCTGCCTTATTTAAAAAAATTTAATTGTCCAAGTGGCCACAACTGGAACAGTGTCCACTATAGGTACGTTTACCTTAACCCATTAGAGCCCGTAACTATTTTGTGTAATTTTTTTTATTTTCTTTGCTGTGTTACTTTTATTATATTATAAAGAAAATGAAAAAAATGTCTAAAAAATTATTGCACTTATTAGAGTACCCAAAACTGGGTGTTACCATACGGTAACATAGGGTTTGTCAGCCACCTGTATTTAATTATTCACTTACTGAATAAATAAAAAGTTAATACGAAGGGATTAGTAGAAAAAAAATATTTCAGCAATACATGTAATTTAATATACTCAATTAAATAAAAAATATATACATAAATATACATTATTTAGGTAATCAAAATTTGTGAAAAGCCGAAAAACAGTCAATACATTAGCCCACTTTGCACTTCTCACACATAGTCCAGACATGGGATTTTCACTTTTCACCTGCACATCTTCTTCGTTTCCTCTCAAGACTGTGGATAAGTGTCCTGAAAGTGGTCCTGATAGCTGAACCGAGTTCCAGCAGGTACCCTGGCAGATGAAGGCTGTCTTCCTGAAGGCCCCGGATGCAGTTGCGCGGTCGCAAATTTTGTTAAATAATATCTTGCGATATCCCTCCTGAAGTCAAACTCTGATATATTTTTATTTCTTTTATATAATATCCAGGCATTCTGTACGCATGCGTCCATTAACCAATCAGCTTTGTTCTCATAATCAATCCAAGTATTATCTGCGCAATGAATGTGTTGAATAATTGCAAACATTCTGTTTCTCCTCATTGCGTTTGAGGAAATTTGGAATTCTTGAATTGAG
Organism: Aelia acuminata; assembly: GCA_911387785.2. Lineage (NCBI taxonomy): Eukaryota > Metazoa > Arthropoda > Insecta > Hemiptera > Pentatomidae > Aelia > Aelia acuminata. The sequence goes on along the minus strand of OU426980.1, from coordinate 141,783,527 downwards.
AATATTTATTTGTTTCGAGGGTTAAATGATTATAGACTCCGTCGGAAAAAAACTTTAACACACGTCTCATTTTCGAAGCTACTTATATTGTTTGGATTTTTTTCTTTATCTGGAAATTGTAAATCCTCTTTATGAATTTTGGAGAAGGCTTTCCTTTTTTAAACCGGCTTACAATCCAATGGTTACAATCTCCAGAAGGCAGATCAGATGTTGATGGAGAGAGACTCACATTCATCACCGTTTCCAACCCCCCCCCCCCTAATCCTGGTGTTTGTTGGAAAAACAATTTCTGCTGGAGCCAGAAGCTGCCATCCTCCAAGATGCCTGATGTCCGGAGTATCTTCTTCTCCACCTGACTCTTCATCGGTAACCACTGCAGGCTCTGGAGGTTCTACGAAGACTTCTTCAGGTTGTTGCTCAGGAGGAATCAGATCCAGAAGAATTTCCAACGCTTCTTGGAGTGTCAAAAAAGGGCTGAAAAACACAGGGGGTCAATTAGCCCAGCGTTACCATATGGTAACGCGGACTTAAATGCATTCCCATTTACATCTACCTTATAACCAACTCTTGTTAAAATATTGTATCAAATAAAAAACTATATCTGAGTAATATACTCCATTTTTGACAATTAAAAATAATAATCAAGCCACTTACCAAAAAATTTGTTTCAAAAGATCGAGGTCAAAATTTTCTGCCATGTTCATCTGATTACTGCTGAACTCCAAATGAAAGGAAAACAATGTAGGCCTGCTAGGTGTGAAGGGTGACTCCTCTAGACATGATCTGACATGCTTTACAGCCCCCACCTGGGGTAAGGAGGGAGGCAGGGGCTCATGTCTGTCCAAGTTCAGAGCGTTACCGTCTGGTAACAGTGAGCTTTAATGGGTTAAATATTAAGTTTTTTTTTAAATATTTCTTTTATCATTTTTTACAATGAGTAATAACAAATGACGAGTGATAATCAACAGTCTAAGTATAAACATATTTTTAGCCATATTGTCATCGATAGTCTGAAAATTTAAACTGTAAATTTAAAATACATTTGAACTGAAAATTTAGTTTACTTTTATTTAAATTTTATACACATTTAATTTTACATATTTAGCAATAGTTATACTGTACAATGTTTCATTTAATTAAAGTAATACACTCCAAAACAGTCCATACATTTTTTTCAGACCTTAAATACCTACAATAGGAGCTTAGCGTCATATTCATCATTTAAAACATCCGTCACTACACATTCCTAAGCACAAGCTTAATGGTCAATTTTTATAAAGAAATGAAGTAAACAAGTTATGATTAGCCTACATGGATCCTACACTATTTTTTTTCTTTTTTTTTCCCCTCAGTGTAAGAATATGTTGTGACGGAGTTTTTCAATGATGAATATGGCGCAAAGGCGGCGAAAGCTCCTCTTGCAGATATGTAAGGTCTGAAAAAAATATAAGGACTGTTTTGGAGTGTATTACTTTAATTGAATAAAAAGTTTTACATGTAAATTGATGGATAAACTAAAATGAAAATCATTTTAATACATTTCACACTAAAAAAAAGTTGTTTTTTTAAATCTTAGAATTGTACGATTGATAAAATAATATTTTCTGATTAACAAACCAAGTTAATACAAATATGGGTACTGATACAAATTATTATGTAGTTTTTAATTGCTTCATTGGAACTTGATTTTTAACTGTTTTTTTTTCAATAAAACTATGAATTGTTATACCATTGAAGAATCAATGGAATTAAGGATAAACATAAAAATAATTAGTGTTTTCTTACTTTAAGTAATAAACTAAATACAAATAAATATAAAAAGTACTGCCGTATAAAGAATTGAATCCAAGACTCCATGGATTTTAGAGGTAGATTTATTTATTTATTTATTATTTTTTTTTTTTACAGAAAATAATTTATATAACATGATACTTGGATGATAGGGTACACATGGGTAAGTCGGCAGGCATTATCTATTGTCTACCTTTACCGGACAGAGATTATAGGTAAAATTGTTGTTATTTTTATTTTTTAATTAAATTATCTTGTATTCAAAATTGTTTTGACAAATAAATAATACGAACAATCATAGTTATTCAAGTTCAACAGTTTTTAAGAAAACGAGGGTGAATCGTGCCATTTATTTTGTGTTTTTTTTTTTAAGCCTAAAGATGTTTTATTTTTATTTTAATAATGCACATTTTTTTAAAGCTGCAGTGATAATAACTAGCCCGTCAGGGCGCGTTAGAGAGGGGCATGGTATTGTTCAATCACTCAGTTCCAATTTGTTAACATAAGTTCCCTTAATCAGAATTGCTCGGCTAAGGTAAATAGTTCATCCTATTGAGGGGCAAATCAAACATTGTACTCTACCGCCACAGACGGCTTACCCTAAATCTCACAATTTCGCCAAGTCTCATAATTTATCATGTTATTCACACTATTGCGCTTCTTATTTTGCAAGATAGAACAGCACACAGGAATTAAATATTATAAAATAAAAGTAAACTATTTCTTTGGGACAGTCCCCCTCCACCGAAGATCGTAATATTTCGTGAATTTTTAATATTAACACCTTTTTCTTAGCGTAAAAATAATCCGAAAATAAACGATCTTTATATTAGAGAGCCTCCCTTCACTAAAATTAAAAATGGACAATTTTCTATTATTATTTATTTTATTTTATTTTTATTTGTCTAAACCGTCTTCAATAGCATAACACTAGACATATACGATCTTCATGATGCATCATATAACATATCATACGAAAGAATCTCGAAAAGATTAACTTTTTCAGTTCATAATGGATATTTTTATAAAAATACCTTCCTCGATAACCTAGTATTAGACCCTCATGTCAATACAATCCTAAAATGTTAACTCAATTAATATTAGATTGCCCTCTTCCCTAACATTAATAATGGATAGTGTTTATTTATTTATAAGCTGCCCTCGATAATTTAATATTAGACTTCCATGTCAAAATAATTTAGAAATGTCTGCTTTTTCAATATTAGATTGCCCGTTCCACTAATTTTTTTTTTCTAAAATTAAAAATGGACCTTTTTTTTTTTTTTAAAAACACCGTCCTCCATAACCTAATATTAGACCTAGATGTAAAAATTATCTACCATTATATTAGAGCGCCTCCACTACAATTGAAAATGGATAATTTTTTTTTTTTTTTTTAAACCGTCCTCAACAGCATAACATTAGACCCTTGTATGAAAGAAATCCGAAAAGATTTACTTTTTCAATATTAGATCGCAACCCTCCACTAAAGTTCATAATGGATATTTTTATATAAAAATACCGTCCTCGATAACCTAATATAAGACCCTCATGTCCAAATAATCCAAAAATGTTAACTTTTTCAAAATTAGATTGCCCTTTAATTTTTTTTTTCAATTTCTTTTTCAGTATTCTGTATTTTTTTTAATCTGATTTAAGAGGGTTCAGGCGCATCCAGCTCTTGGTCATTATTTCTCCGGCTTCTGAGTACTATTTGCTCGAGAGATCGAGATATTCTCGATAAAAACTGACTATAAATATTTGTCATACAAATGCGTTAGCTTTAATTTGATAAAGAATTAATAATATGAGAGGATTTCTCTACTAATAATTATGATTTCATAAAAAAAACTATAAACCTAAACCGTCGGTTGCTTAAAAAATAATCGATAGACACTCAACATTTTCCAACAATCGATAGATCGATTGTAGCATGCCTCTTCTATCACAACTGCATTGTATTCATGTGATGTGATATAGATTCGCCATTTTCTCATTTCTCAGTCCAGTTTAACCTGATCTCCGGAATAGATTTGTGGATAATTATTTTATTAAATGCTGACATAGACAATAAGTTTTAACACTGATATGAAAAAATTAATGACAATGTCACAAAAAATTCGCTTTTATTTTGATATTTTTATATTGACGAATTCGGAACGGAGTCATAAGTTAAACGGAGACACCAGGCGTGGATTTACTATCTATCCCCTGAGAGCAGGGTCTGCGTCATTTAATCCCTAAAACGCCACACGTGTTTAAAACAAAATACAGTGGACCTATTATTTAAAATAGAATGATGTGAAAAGTTATTTTGTTCTTTAAAAAATGTATTTTTAAAACGATTCTTTGTAATTTTGATATTTTTTTCCATCTTAATAAATTCAAATTCGCTTCTAAGAGAATTTTTTTTATTTTCGTATCCCTTTTCCGGATTTTCGATTATCTGGGTTGTGTTTGGCACCAGTTATTCCGGATAAATAAAGTTTTACTGCATTACATCTAAAACCGGTATGAAATACAAACTAATACCTTTTAAATCCCACTAAATTTATTAAATCCTTATTCTACACGGGAAAGCAGTTTTTTTTTTTACCTTGCATAGATACTGTGATCACCTAAAGTGAAAAAATTTTTTTTTTAAACAAAAATCTTTTTATCTTTTTATGGGCTTAACAAGGATCATGTTCGTTGAATTACAACAAAAAATAAAATATGTATCTAATCTATCTTTTAGGAAACGTTAACGTTTATTTTTTAAATATATAGAAATATTGTTAATAGTAATAAAACCATTTATAGCTGAGTCGATCTTGAAAGAAAGAATTACATTTAAAAAAATTAGGTATTACATTTATTTATTTAAGCACAAACCTTTAAATGGAAATTGGCGTTTTTTTAAATTAAACAAACTTATAAATTAAAATTTTTATAAAATAAAACACCTCCCTCCTATTCTGAAAGGATAGATTAAAAGGGCTTTGGAAAATTTAAGATTTATGTATAAAAAATTATATAGACGATACGTAAACTAAATTAAAGCAGAAATTAGGCATTGTTTTTTTGTCAAACTTATAAAATATCGATGAACACCAATTCACAACAAATGTAGTAAGATTTGCTCGAATAAAGAAGTAAGATTTGCTGAGATTGACGCAAGGGCTATTTGGTAGGTGACGCGAAACCCTGTGGAATAGTAAGGGAATTAAATGCCAATAAGTTTCAGTTAATTAGGTAGGTAATAGCTAATGCTCATGAATGTTAACTTGTCGCCCCCGGATCTGATTTGTAGCCGCTCCAACGTGGAGTGCATCCCGTTTGCGTTCCGTTAAGTCCGTTCCGAACCGAACTAGCAAGATTTAATCAACTTCATCAATGGGAAGAAAATGCACAATTAATAATTAATAAATAAATAATTTTAAATGTCGGGAGGAAAAAGGAAACCGAGCCAATTTTAAAATATTCGAGTTTATTTAGTCATTTAAAAACATATATAATATTTATTGAAGTCACAACTCAAAAAAAAAAAAAAAAAAAAAAAAAAAAAAAATCAAAGAAGTATGTGATAAAAAGCTACCTATTTATAGCATTCAAATATTGTCTCTATGTTAGTAGGTCACGAGGCCATCTTCTTTTCAGACACTTCTGAGGATAGTCAGGAATAGAGCTAGAAGCAAGGTTTGAAACAAGTGGCTTAGGATGAGTTGGGAGTTTATTCTATTAGAATCGGTTTCTAGTTCGGTCCAAATCGGTGACATAAAGAGCATGTCTTTATGGATGATTTTTTACGAGACAAAATAAGGACCATTCGGATAAGGATTTCATAAGGATTTCGGATTTCAAAAGGAATTTGAAGGTTTGGTGGAACACCAGAGTTAATCTCCGTAAGTGCAGATAGGTCTTATTTGCCATATAAATTAGCTCTTCCACTTTGAATTGGAATTTCGTCTCGCAAACGTTGTAGAAGTCAGAAAATGCATGCGGTTTCTTGTTTTTTCAGTCCTGTACATAGATTTTAGGTGAGGCGGTGAGCCAACATGTAATCCAATGTAACGGATCTTTTCTACACTGATAAGTGACACATTACTGAAGAATACAGTATGACGGTAAGTTAAGGGATTACGACGTAAAGGTAAATGTAATTTCATGGGGTTTATTTATATTCTCCAGATTTGACGCCATTCTGTGAGGGCTGTGATGTGTGTTTGCAGAACTTTTACGGCCATTATTCACAAATAATACACATGCGTCATCAGCATGAGTGGTGAGAATGGAGCTAGGATGAGTTGGGATATTAAAACACGAACTTGAACATTGTTCGACATTAATCTTATATATACAATAAAAATGCAAACTCACCTCAAAAATCGGAACGTAGCAGTTGAATAAATCTGAAAATTTTACAGAAGGTTCCTTTTGAGCCATATAACAGCCGCGTCTAATTTTTATGCTGTTGTTCGCCGCAACAAATTTAAAAAGAAATCAAGGAAATAGGACAATAATTAACAGAGTTATGGCTATTTTAGTTTCGATCACATATTTTATGGACAAGTAACACACTATTAAAGGATACAGTAGGACAGGATCACCGCGGAATTACGACGTAAGTTAAAGGTAATTTGATGAGATTTATTTTTATTTTCCAGTGTTAATACATTCTTCAAAGGCTGTGATGAGTAACTTCAGAGCTTGGGATGTAGAATTTAGGTCATTATTCAAAAATAATACATAGGTGCCATAAGCTCGAGTGCAGAGGATGGAGCTAGGATATAGGCTGTATAGAACAGTACCTAGGATACTGCCTTGAAGGACATCGGCAGATTTAGGAAAGAGAGTCTAAAAAAGCTCTCGAATATGTAAAATTGTGAGGAAGGAATTGAATAAAGTTAATTAAATAATTGGATGGATGGATGGATAAATACTGTATTTTGTAAATTTACAATTACAGGAGGTCTGGCTCTAAATATACAAAAAATGATATTATATATAGTACATACAAAACAATACCTAATTATTTCATCATCACAACAAAAGATCATCAGGTTCTTTAATAAAATAAAAACAATTCCATAAGATTAAAAGTAAAATAAGAAATTAGCTTTTACTTTATATAAAAATACATACATATCAAATATTTTACTTAAAGGGTATTAAACTCCTTACCTACAATATTACGAACGAAAAGAAAAATGCTGTTTAAATGCTTAATGTCCTTAACATCTAATAATGAAATAATAGGATCTCCATATGCTTCTATTTGTATATAATTGTTTAAAATAGACAGTCTATGTTCTTCAAATGTCTTACACTCTAATAAATAATGATAGATATTATCGCTTGAATCTGAATTACAATATTTGCATGGTAGTTCAGAATCAAATCTTATTGTTTTCCCATCAATGTTAATGCGTGTAACCTTTTTACTTTCCAAACGCAATTGTGCAAGAATTTTTAATTTATTGATGTGGGCATAGAGACAGAGGTACGGAGCTGAAGACCCAAAAGGACAAATATTTCTATAATATAAATTAAATGTGGACTTCGTCGCTCTACCTATATCTAGGCAAAGAAGATGATTCCTCATTGTCTCCACTAAGCCCATCTTACTTATTTATAACAAAATCTAGATTTTGACCCAACCATACATTATATGCTCCGATTATACATAACAGGTCCCCCAGTTCTGTTGCCCAATTAAATGGCATTGTTTTTGTATCACGCAGCTCTAACAATCTATTAAAACAAATTCTAGTCAGCTGATCGTCCTTCATATTTAAAATTTTAACCCACCAGTTAATCATTCTTCGAAATATTTTAAATAATATATGTATTAGACCTGGTTCAATTCTAACAAAATAATTTGGAGTGTTTTTAGCCAAATTTAATGTGTACTTGAAAAATTTTATTTGACTTTTTTCTAATGATTTAAAATAGCAGCTACCCCAGACCTCTTTCATATATAACAAATTAAATAATTGAAAAGAAAAAAAATAACTTTTCATAAAGCATTCGAGTCATTTATTCGTTTATGTTCATTCACATCATAATTAATGTACAATAAATCTGGCATGCTCCGAAACTCGGAATATGATAATTTTAGAGTTGCCTATACCCTAATAATCCTGTAATAACAAAAAAATAATACATTTGTTTTGATCCAGCACTCTACACAAAGGAATTTAATTTATTAAATGACTAATGGTATTCGGCAGCGGAAAACTGATTTTACAATCACAAAGCACGATTAAATAACCGACGCAATAGGCAGTTTCGGAGATAAAGAATAAATGCTATCATTTCCGAGAGCCTAATCTTCCTGGTGGTGCAATTAATTGCATTTAAATATATACAGGAAAGATGTACCTAAATTTATACATGGGAGACTTCCTTAATAATTTTTTTTTCATAAATTCCATAATGTCTAGAACGGCATACCACTTCTATAGTATATATATGTACCACAGAACTTTGAGTTTTTCCACAACTTTCTAGACGTTCCGAGAATTCCAATATAACTCTGGGGCAACATTTTTTTTTTTTTTTTTTTTTTTGTATTGGACAAATTGAATTTGAGAATCTATTGGGACAGAACTACACAAAAAAAAGGTTTAAAAATTTATAAAATAAGCTTGTTCCATAGAGAGGGGGAGTATTGATTCATGACAAATGGTTTTACACCTGGAGATTATGAAACTTTCAACAGCAAAGTTTTTCCCATTGCTAGAACGGAAATAAAATACTGTTTTCGAACGAGGTTCGAAAACAGATTTAGACTCTAAAAACATAATACGCCGGTGTTTGTATAATTGTTATAATTATCCAAGTAGTTCAAATAGTAAAATATGAATGAAACAAAATCATAAATAATACCGTTGAGTTAGTTAGATTCGATTCCAGTCGCCTATGCTTATATTAACTAATTAATGGGAACTAAATTGCTTTTAATTAGAATGGAACCTCTATAAAAGAATCAGATCAAGATTTAAACTAAAAATTAATTTTTTTTTTGTATTGATAAGATGTACCATTAGATTCCCATTTCAAAGAATACTTAAAAATTTAGGGATATATATATATAGGGTAAACCGTACAGTTATGGACACCCTTAAGACTACATTACTGTGGTGAAATTAAAAAAAAATACTTTTTATGAAGCGATCAAATTGAAACTTCCTATAGCTCCTCTTTATCTATCCTTATAAAGACTCATGAGGTTGTTTTTGGGTCAAAAGTTCCATAGTTTTACCATATGGCAATATTTATTTTTAAAAGTGCAAAAACTAGTTATTGACACCCTGTGGATTTAATTGTGAAATCTTCCCTATGGTTAGTTTGCTAAAGACTTACTTCATAGACGGACTTAGAGGACCCTTCAAACATTTGATTCATGTATATCTTGAAATAAAATTAGGACTTTTTTACTTATTTCTTGAAGTTAAACTTCGGGTGTCAATAACTGTATGGTTTACCCTACATATATATGTATATCCTGAAGGTACTTCAATATCTGAACCAGTTCAAGTTATAATCGATCATAAATGATTCAGAAGAGTAGCAGTTCAGTCGAAGTTTTCATATTTTGCTTGTATGAAAAATAAGAATGCATATCTACGGAATCGTGCATAATTAATTAATAATATTACCAATAAAGCCCTAATTATTCATCTTTCTTTATTTTTAATTTTTTTCGAATAATATATAATAAAAACGAAATCAGGATTCAGTTTTCATCAAAATAAAGAAAGTGATATAAGCCATGAGACTGATTTTTTTTTAATTAACATTTTTTTTAAATAATACAATGAAAATCTGTTTGTTTAGTTAATAAATAATTTTTGTTTTCTTAGCATATCACTAGCTTTTGAAGAGAATTTGAATAAATAAATTAACAATGTAAAATATTGGGAAAAACTCTCTTTCTTTAACAAGAACAATCAATTATTAAAATTTTTTTTAAATATCGTTGAATATTTATTTTTTTCGTAAATTCAAAAAAAAAAAAAAGAAATAATATAATAAAAAAAGATAATAATTTTAAGTTTAACCATAAATCGGGTTTTATATTACAGGGTAGAATTATAAAATAAAAAATTAGATTTAAATTAAATATAGAATAAATAAATGCAAACGAAAATTGTAATATTGAAGATTTCATTTTAATGTCAGAGTGGAACTATCTATATGAATTTACTTTTATATATTCAAGGTCTGTTTCCAAATTTTAATTTATTAAAACAAAATTATTATCACTAATAAATACATTTTTTGTAATATCGAGTCATTCAAAAATCAAGTTTCAACATTTTGAATTCGCCGAAAATATTTTTAAAATTTAACTTTAAAGCTTATTGATTTCTTCAGTTTTTCCTAGTAATAAGAACTGTATGTTCATTCAATGAGTTAGTAAGCTATTATTCCGTAAAAATTTGTGTGCAATTTTTTCCATTAAAATGTTGGTATCAATCACCAATCAATTATCAATCACTTAATATCTTTTCTTTTTTTTTTTAATTCAGTACCTTTTTGAATACTTTATTTTAGTACTTTTTTAAAAAAAAAAAAAATCGAAAATTTGTATATGTCTCTTTATTTAAGGTCTATACTAGATTTTCACTTAAAATCCAACTCCTACTTAAAAAAATCACAAAACGATTAACAAAAAAAAAAAAAGTAGGAAACAGGCAATCCCTCTACAGGTACTTTTTGGTAGGAACTATGATGTAGAACCGCTGCTATTTTTCCTTCTCCACATATCCAAAAATCTTGCTATATATAAGTTTTTATTTGTCAATAACTAAAATTATTACTTTGTTATTGATAATACGACTCAAACCCCTGAAACGTTGGTAGTATTCGTCTGATTTCAATTATTTTGGTGTCATTTATCAGGAATGATATGTTGGTGATTATTGTCTGGCAATCCATCGGTATGGTAATATCCAAAATTAGTAGTTTCTGAGTCATGGGCAAATAGAAGTTTTTTCTACTTTCTCCGAGATTTTTCCCCGCTTATCCTTTTTATTTCAAGGGAAAGTAATGGCACTGTCTAACATATGACATACTGATAAAAAATCATTATAAAATTATAATAAAAATATAAAAAAATTATAAAAGTATTTCTGAATGGAATATAATAATAAAACATGTGTGTACATAGAATATGATGCCTTCCAACTTCTGATTGGAGAGTTCCGACAAGACAGCGATCCGTTATTGGGGAAGTTTCCTCTCCGTAATCTTTAGCCATTCATCTTGGGAAATTGTCCAAAGGGCAGGAGTAGCGATGTAGGGCTTATTTTCCAAAGGTTCTCTCTATCTGCTTCGGTCTCTATAGGATTGGGACCGGGGATTGTCAGGGGTCCATCTTTTTTTCTATTGTTCCTCTCCTACCAACTGTTGCAAATTTTTTTTTTTTTTTTTTTTTTTTTTGGAAGAGTTATAGGAATATGATTAGGTCTTCCTGTTCTTATGAAATGATATTTTTTATTTATTTGTAAGTTCCGTTTTCAGAATCGTAAAAAAAAAAAAAAAATGGGGTTCAGTATTGTGTAAGGAACTACTGTTTCTTGGTCAGCTGTCGTGCAGAGAGGGGATTTGACCCTGATCACACTCAACCGACAGGTTTCCGCCCTTAACTTTTCAATTAAAGGTACCCACATTATAGAGCCTGTGTTTGCCCCAGGAGGGTCCTCGGCCACCAAGACGATCTGTTAGAGAATATTAAATATATCCTGCCCGGCCAGATTCGAACTCAGGACCTCAAGCATAGCAGCTCAATGCCTTAAAAATGAACTACTCCGCTCCCTCAGTCATCCTATCCATCATGTCATAGAGAAATAAAAAAAATAAGAGAGCGACATGTGCATACATACACGCGTGTGTTTTATATTTATTACGTGTAATATAAAAGCAATAATGTGATAAAAACTTTACATAAACAATTATATTTTTTAATCAAGATTAGAATGATTTATTATATATAGTATTTTTTCTTTTGTTATAAACACAATAATAGTATATATTTAATATATAATATTTAAGCATATTTTTATTGGTAGAAATGATTTTTAAATACGGTGCACTCTTTTTTTTTTGCAGTTTTAGTCCCAATTTGTTATGGTAAAATATATGCTTCAGTGTAGTGCAGGAATTATGGACAAATAAACTACTGAAATAAACAAGAGTAAAAACCTCCAATATTTTTTTTTTTTTTTAGTTCGAATTTTTTTTTCTGCTTCAAATCATTAATAATGGAAACCCTGTTCCTTAAACGTTTCACAGATCCTTCTTGAAGAATTAAAAAAAAAAGTTTTGAAACAATTGAATCACGAGAGCCCGAGAAAAGTTTAAAAACTAACTGAAGGTTAAAAAATGGTACTTGAAGTGGTTTTTTCCGATGATGTTACTTAAACTGTAGAATAGATTACAAAAGAGTAGTCGAACATACAATCATCGTCAGCTATAGAAGTAGAATTGTGACGTTCTAAGTCAGTTGGGAAAATTAATACAAAACCGATGGTTTATCAACGCTTTAATGCGATAAAGAAGCGACTATTAGGTAAGGCGCACATTGAACTGTGCAACGCAGGCGACGCAGAGCAGAAAAGAGCAAATAGACACAGGTCAGGGAAGGGCAGCACGAAAAAAAAATGCGTCGCGCAGTTTTCCGCGGACGTTGGTCCGCGCCTTTCCTTTCTAATTCAGTTTCACAAAAACTGCTAAGCTCTGTTCTGTGTTGCGAGTATCTCAGGCCGAGCGCACATTGAGACACTCGCGACGCGTCGCCTTCGTGGCACAGTTCAATGTGCGCCTTACCTCAATGTGCATTCGGCCTTATAAAAGGATTTGTGCCACTTCTGGTCAGAATTTGTTGGGAGTTAGTTAAAAAGATCCAAGAAGGGTTCCAGATTATTTTTAACCAAAGCCCAGCCATTTATTAAGATTTCATGTTTAATAAAATGCAGGGTTGAAACACAACGAGATGATCATACATGCAATACGGAACCAAATTCACAACCCCCACCAGTTATATATTAATAAATAATAATTCAACCTTTGAGTTTGGAATCTAATGATTTAATGAAACTTTTTAACAATTAATCCAACACCATTAGGCCGGAGGCTGATCTTCTACCTCAGCAGTCTTGATCATCTGATCAGAGTGACAATTATGGATTTTCTTCGTTTCATCCTCTTCGACCAGGTACATCCTGCTGCACAGGCCTCCTACAATTTTATAGCTACTTTGTTCAACACCTCCATCGCATATTGTTACGTAGATCTTCTCGCCCTCTTCGAAGTACACTCGACGACCCGTGTTATCCGCTTCGTCCTTCCTCTCCATCCGCCCGCAGCCCATCTCCTTAGGATCTCACGACCCAGAATTAGCTTCGCCGGCGTCTCTCCCGTCGTATTGTGCACTCCGGTCCTGTAAAGGAACAGGTAACAGTTTACGACGAAGCTTAGAGAATCGTTCCGTATTTAGACACTTCTCTAGACCCTTCTTAAAGTTCCTTACTGCGTTTTTAGCAGCTCAATTGCTGAAGAGATGGTTAATAAATCATTTTAACAATTAAATAATCATATGCAAATCGATACCTCGATCCAATACCCCCCCCCCTACCACCATCATTCTACATAAAATTTTTTTGAGCTCATCAGGAATGATTAGTATTGTTTTAAATGATTCAATACTATACTTGAAAGATATAGGAATATAGTTTATATTCTGGGGTGAAATGTAGATGTTTAAAGACTGAAGGGGGGGGGGGGTAGGCCGTAGGTAGGGAGGGTTTATATTGGGCAAAGGCCTACTTCTACGTGAGCTGAAAGATATCTACAACATTCATCCAATAACCTCAACTAATATGGCCCTCCTTCCTCCCCCCTCCCCCCTCCTCCTGCTTTGTTAAGATAACAATACTTCTGTCTGTTCCATAGTGGGGGGGGGGCGAACCGCCATCAGTTCAAACCATAATTTAAAAGCGCGTCGATATTATTTCAACTTATTCAATTAAGTTTTGTTTAGGTTTTTTTAATCCACACACAGTTAGGCCCATAAGTTCCTGGCTACCTTAAACCGAAATTCCTCAATATTTATTGTTTTCTAAGTCATTCAAAAACTGACTAATTCAAAAGCCGTTTCGAAGTTTAAGGCAGTATCTTTCATATACCATACAAAAACCATTACAAACTTCATTTTTTACAATAATAAAACGCCTCCAATTTTAAAAAGAACTAGACAGATTTGAAAAGTAAAAGATTGACAAGATGTGTAAAATAAAATAAACATGAATCGTTTTTATCAACTCTTAAAAGTGTTTCGTAGACCTTCGCTTTAAAAAAAAAATCAACCTAATATATCTTAAAATCTACGTATTGCAAAAATTATGTAACTATATATAAAAAATATTCACTTTTATGTGTGGAATGCTAAATTTGGTCAGAGCCGGTTTCGCAGAATAGGAAGCTATGTGGGAACTTGGATGATGTTAGGGAGGATTAAAGAAGTATTTACTAAAAAAAAAAAAAAAAAAGCTAAAATAAGACTCAACGACTTTTAATACCATTGCCTGCAAAATTTTAGGATTTTAACGAGATAGAATGTGTATAATTTTATCTATACTTTTGGGGAGCTATTCGTTACTATACCTCTGGAGAGCGTTTAATGCAATATTTTTTTCAGATTGAAGAGCACAGATTACTTAAATAAAAGTAGTTTTTAAGGTAAGAAAATAACATCGTGGTAATAATATATTAAAATGATAAGCAATAATTAAAAACTGTTGTCTCAAGTAGTGATCCTGTTACTATAAAAACTTACTGGGACCGCTGAAGTAAAAAAGATACGATTTTTTTTAACACGCGCACATATAGGCTCTGCTGAGGTCAGCGGTAACAATGGATATTGTTTTTATTTTCAAAACCTGTCGTGGACAATGGCCCGATTATAATGAAAAAGAAAAAAAGAAAAAAAAATGAGAATTCCAAGCCCAATTCTCAGATTGTGAGAGTGCATATGCATTCAAAATTATCAACAAACTTATATTTGTTTATATATAACAGGAATTCAGGTTCAACTTTGAACAGCCACTTAAAATTTTAACATACTTAAATAAACCAGGCTACAGCTACAGTACACAGGAACATCTATTAGTATTTATTATTTAGATAGATTTTTTTAAATATTAAGGATTCCTTCTTGCGTGAAGTTTTCCTCATCCGAAATCTTCTTGAAATCTCCTTCTCCACACCTTCTGCCATAATTTCTTTTATGTTATCTATCCACTGGATACATGGTCTTCCTTTTCCTGGTGCCTCATATTCAATAATATTCGGGTCAGATCCATTATTTTCAAGTGACTAAATTGCAATTTATTTGATTTTTTTTAAATATCACCAATGCATTTATTTAATATCCAGTGATTTATAAATCGAATTTCGAATCCGCCGTAAATTTGTATTTTATTTATTTATTTAACCATTTCAAATACAATATTTACATTCATTTATATGTACAACTAAAATATATATATATATATATATATATATATATATATATATATATATATATATATATATATATATATATATATATATATATACATGATGCTGTACAAATTTAGAAATGGTTATAGGTGCCCTAGAATCCTATTTATAAAATGTTATTTTTCATCTCTCCCATGTTTTTTATTCGACTCTGCATGAAATGTTAGAAAAACACTTAATGTCATTTTAAAGTTTACTGATGTTTTCAGTTTTCCCTAGGATAAAGACTGAAAGTTTTTTTTTTTTTTTTTTTTTTTTTTTTTTATTTGATGTTATTTAACGTCGCTTCGACTGCTCCGGCCATTAGTGACGACTGATCTTCTTAAATGTATGGCATTAATTTTGTTCTCTTGAGGTATCTTAGGGTTTTTTCTATACCAATGTTTGTTTTATAGGGATACGGCATTATGATGTTGAGGTCGCGGCGTTCCTTCGAGTATTTGTTACATACGAAGAGATGTTCCACTGTAAGAGGAGCATTATCACAAGTTTGGCAAGTTGGCCGGTGAAGCCCAATAAGCAGGTAGATGTGAGTCAGCTTCGTGTGTCCAATTCTAAGTCTGGTTATTATGGCTGCTTCCTTCGTACTTAGGTTCTTTGGTGGCACCCAGGCACCCCATTTTGCCACTCTTCGTTCCATTTTCCCTTTACGCTGTTTTTGATCTGTTTGGCCCATTCGGAGGGAACTATGTATTTCAGATCGGGAGGGTCAAAGCTCTTGGCTGCTTCTTTTGCCAAGTGGTCAGCTTGTTCGTTTCCTTTAATTCCGACATGAGAAGAAACCCACAGCATCGTTACTTCCCTCCCGCTCAACTGCAAATTTATTCCAAGAGTTAAAAAGTTATTATCTCATGAAAATTTGTGTGCATTTTTATTTCATCAAAACGTGTGTAACGCTTATTATAATCAATCATTTAATATACTTTTTTTTTTTTTTTTTTATAAACACTCATTTTTTCTCTGATCTGCCTTTTTTTTCTTCTTTTTTTTCAGGATTGCTTGACCTTGGATCATCTCCTCCAAAAATCTCTCTCTACTCTCCAGAGTCCTTTATCCTGTACTTTATTAAGAGTCTACGTCTAGTAGCCATGTTGTATTAGGTATACTCTCAACTTGTAAACGATTTATTATTTTTTATTTTTGCTAAGCATATTGCTGCTCCAGAGAAGAGACAATGTCGGCCTCTGCTTATTATTTTATTTACTTCAGTGTTAGTGAAGCTCTTAATTTCCAAAAAGGACCCAACATAACTGAAATGTTCTACTCTATCGAGATTTCCGATAACAGATTTGTACACTTCAACTAAAATGTTAAGAGTTAACAATTTATATCTCTGCAGACGTATTTAAGGTTTTTTCTCGTTGACGTTAAATCCCCACAGTTTATATTGGTCAAATACTTTCTTTAACAGGAAGCTCACATCATCTTCATCTTGTGCGGTAATCACCCAGTCATCTGGGTCACCCCAGTCATCCAGCAAATAATAGATAGTGAAAACATGTGCCGTTTTTTGGGATACCTATCGGTCCACATTTATTTGTTCAATTTTTCTGGCAAGCATCAATAACAATTTTGAACAATGTCGGAGACATATCATTGAAGGAGGCCTTCGTTACTCTCAAAATCTTCTGATAGGGAACCTCCTACTTCTACCAGGCACTTGTTACTTTTATACGTTTTCTTTATTATGCGTATACCTTATACCTTATACCTTATAGCTTATACCTTATTGCTTATAACTGCTATTTCAAATGTAGTTTCCGATGAATACAAGCACATGATTCTTCTTCCAATTCAAGAAGCGGGGCTTCACTTCCCAGCTTATTTCTCATCTCCCAAAAACAGTATTACAACTCTGAAACAAAGTTTGCCTTGTTTATTCCGTTTGATAATTTAAGGTAAAGACTGTGACTGTTTCTATTTTGTTAAGTTACAATATATATATATATAAAATTTCCTCATCTTTTAAGGGCTGAAGAATTCCTTAAGTGGTGCGGCCTCCTAATCACTAATCCTCTAAAGCATTTGGTCTTAGAATGCTTATTTGTGGAGGCGTATAGAACGAGATATCTTGAAAAATATATCAGTGCGGGCTCGCATGACTTATCACTCACTAATGAGGGTTCTAGATATTAACCCTTTAACCGGGGAGTTCCCATTACGCATCCTACAACGGGCGCGAGCTCTTTCACTAGGATGTGTATATACGTCCCGCCCGGTGCAATGTAACTTCATATTATTATTTTTTTTATTTATGCTTAAAATAAATTGAAAGGCTATGGAATATATTCGTTTCCGTTTATTTATATATAAACCATAAAGGAAAACACAAAATGACAAACAAATAGTAAAGAATACCAACAAAAATATAAAAGTATCGAATTATATATATATATATATATATATATATATATGTAAATTCACGTCGTTACATGTATCGATGACTAATACCTCTGTTGTACGAAAATATAAGTCCCACACATTCCAGGGCACAACATATATTTCAAGGACGTATTTATACTAGAACAACTTCTTTTTTACTTGGACAACGTGTTTTACTTTATTATGTCATCAGTTAATATTTTAATCTCTGGCAATTTACCTGCAAATCCATAACTATAAAATAATCTTTTAATTATTCGTATGCTTGAGTTTCATACAAATAAATAAATTGCATATTTTGGTACCCTTTTAAATGGCAACAAGTGCATTGCATTATTGTAACTAAAAGAAATGTATATTTAAGAAAAATTGGATAATATTTTATTTTATTAAATGATATTATTAAATGACTTTTATATAGTCAGTAAATTTCTTTTATATTAGAGTATCTCTCGTATCTTCTTCTTATACAGCGCTCATTGGTTTATTTGTTTATTTTATTTTTTTTTTTTTGCTTTAATTTTATTCTAACCTGTTAACTAATTCTAACTAATATTGATTGAGCCAGACTCCATGGCTACGCTGTCTTATAATCCAATAAATAAATAAATATATATATATAATTTCCTCCGCTACCCTTCCTACTTGCAGTATCACACTCTTACTAGCGCTGATCTGGATTCCTTTTCAGTGGAACTCTTAATCCCGTTCAGTTAATGCTTGCTGGAAGTTTTCCACAGGGTCCAATCTGTACTTAGTACATGTATTTTTGTGTAATAAAGGCTGTGATTACTTTAGTTCAGTTAAAAAGAGGTCTTCCTTCCAATTTATGTTGAATGACAAAATCAATCATTGGACCAGGATTTTTTTTTTAATTGTCACGAAGTAAAGAACTACGAAAACTTCACAGGTGCTGACTTCATGACTATTAAATGTCGGTATTTAAATTTCAAAAACTTTCATAATTATTTGTTATGGTTCAATGTATTATTGTATAAGTAGGGCTGTGGTCGTCAAGGAGAATAGATAGAATAAGAATAGATTTTTATAGATCCAATCTAAAAGACCTGAGAGACGTATTTTCACATTCAATGCTGCATGTACTAAAGACTACGAAATAATGTACCTGTGTCTTTCATCTGGGTATGCGGCCATTACAGAATACCTGATTTGGAAGCCACTAAAAAGTGATTATTTAGAGCAAACCATATCGTGGAGGGCTCTTAGTGGCCTTTATTTCCTTGACTGCACAAAACGTAAAGTTGATAAGCAAAGATATCCGGCAAAATGCGAAGGAAAATAAATTAAATGTTACGTCTTTATGGTTTACGTTACTTAATTGTTTATTGTTTCTTCAGGGATATTTAGGGATATTAAATAGGGATATTATACTTGTTATAGATTTGATATTATACTAATAACCATTAGTATTATTATTACTCAATTAAGCTTTCACATACGGTAAAGAGAAATTACTTGAGGCATCTGTTCCGGTTTTGTCTACCTGACAGATACCAAATCACGAATAAAGGTGCCTTTACACTCTACGAACCTCTCCTTCGAACCTTGCCGTACCGACGTGAAGCTAACAGCTATTTATACTTCACGTGACGTTAAGCGAACCAATATGGCTGACGCAACCAACGCTAGCTTATGATAAAGAAAAAATCTCTATTATCAATATATTTTATATTATCTGAAAAATAAAAAATTAGGAGACGAATTACAACGTTTCACAAATCAGACTAGTATCACTAACAACTCCTGTCACTTAGGAAAAACCCAAATCAAAAGTGACACTAGCGCTACCCCCGAACCCAGGCGAACAGATGAAGTACCTAGAACACCCGAACAGTCGACTAGAAGGCTTCACGAAGGTTGTTCGAAGGTTAAGTTCGTAGAATGTAAAGGCCTCTTAAGGTGCTTTCCGTTACCTGAGGTTACGTATCTGAGGTAGAACAAACAGCGAACTGGGAAGGGGTAGGGGGAGGTGGAGTTTGGAGGGGGGCAACCTTGGGGGGGGGGGCGTAACCTGGGGGATCCCCTCATTTCCTTATCGCCTCCTAATCCCGGCCTACTTTATAAGGAATTGCCTTAATATGTATAAAGTGAAGTGCAAACAGGCCGCTGGTAGGCATGCTTGTCCATCACTAATGCAATACGTGCCGGGTTTTCCAAAGCGCTGATTTAGAAAGAGCTCCCCCCCACTCCTTCGGCAAACAATGTCTTCTTAGCTGCCCCGATCAACCCCCCCTCCACTCCCCCCCCCAAATATTCCTAATAACCTTATCTCCATATTCAGATTTAACAAATTCACGCTGTCGCCTCTTTAAAGTTGGGAGACCTTACTCAACAAAGTAGTCAATATTTTATATAAAACATCGATTATTCTGTAGAGAGATGTGAAATATTTATAAAATAAATAACTTTTAAGAATAAAATTAGGGACAAGATTCTAGATATGTTTCAGAAGATGATAACGTTTATATTTTTTCAACTAAAAAACCTTAAAACGCTTATTTTTACACTAATTTTGGTATTTAGGTTTTTAAAATGAAGGAACCTCTTCTATTATTATAATTTAGTAAAAATGATGGTTAAATCATAATTCTATAAAATACGTATTTAATTTTATGATTCTTCTCTCCAGTATATTTATATAGTTGTTAAATATAGAAAATAACCAACATTTTTATTTATATAACAAAAAAATCCTATTTGGACCTACGGAGCAGAACTCTGAGGATCCGCTAAACAAGTACACATAAACAAAATTCAAACCACTCAGTCAAAAATTCTTTGATAAATTGTAAACGCTCCATGGTACAGAGAGAGAGAGAAAAGTTTTTATTAATTATAAAATTGTACAACATACATATTTACAAGTTTTTACATGATTTCGGATATATTATCCTTAAAATCAACAATTTATATTAATTTGATGATTGTTTATAATGCAAACAAAGGTAAAAATTATAAGACAGTAGGAAAAAATAAGAAAAAACCTACACAAAATAAAAATAAACTAAAAATAAAAAGAGTTAACTTAATTTAAATGAACACAATTAACTTCACAAAGTAATAAATAAATACATAAACAAGGAAGAAATAAAGACATCAGAAATGATTAGTTTAATAATATATGTTTGGTTCGTTTGTGAGTGTAGCGTTTGAGTGAGTTTTTGCTATAGTTTCCTATTTCTTGTATTAATGGGTTTGTGGAGGCTGTTGTATTTCTGAAATATTTGGAGGTATGTGATAGGACAAATTGTTCGATTGTGGGCAGATCTAGGTCTTTGAGCATGGTAGATATTTTCGTGCCCATGGTACATATTCTAACACAATACACAAAGAAATGGACATTCCAACAGTAAAATCATACATTCACGACAAATACACTACATTTCACTGTTCAACACATAACCGTCCAAACCCACTTGTTTCTTCTGTTTTTCCTCCCAGTTACTCGTCCAACGAAGATTAAAAAGACAATGGCCGAGGGATATGCAATGCTCGAGCACAGCAATTCAATCAAGCAAATCGAAGAAAAACTTAGGACTCCACAAATTTGCTAGATGCGCTCCAGCGCAGACGCAAATGCCGTAAAATATAAATAAAAAAAATCCTTAAAATAGTTGAAAATTAAATATATATATATATATATATATATAAAGTTAAACAGGCATATTATGGAAAAACAATAAATTTGAAAAAATACACAAAAAATTTAAATAACCATTACAACTACATTATTAATGATCCAATCAAAACATGAAAACAAGAACAATTATAACAAATCAACATCCCTTAAACAAAAAAAAAAAAAAAAAACTTCAAATACGGATTATGGTTATCAAATTTGCTGTAATGTTTCAAAGAGATTGGGAGAAGTGGGAGATATGACCAACTGTTTTAGTTGACATTAAAATTAAGCCTCCAGCAACCAGTTCTTAAATTCTAACATTAGTTTTTTTTCCAGTAACATACAATAATTAAGTATGATGGTTATAGGCTTGAGGACGGCTCCAGGAGACGAAACGTTGCCTAGTTAAATAAACTTATTTCGTTGTTTTTTGTTTTGGAAAAAATGCCTGTTTTATTTATTTCATCATATTAAATAAATCACCAAACCTGAAGAAGATGTTTAGAGAATTAATTTTACAGTCATTTTAGAGTTTAGCATTAAAGACAAATTAAAAATATTTTTTCAGATTTTTGATTCGATAGCCGAGCTGAATATATTTATTTTTAACCTGAAGACCAATAAACATTTCTTTATCTTTAAAATGACCCATACACATGTGCCTGTCAATCATGAGTGTGACTCTTCTATAAACTGAGATTCTTTTATTATTTTTCTATTTTCAGAGATACAATTCGCTAATAAAAATAAATAAAAATTCGCTATATCAACTGCAATATTGTTTCCACAATAATAGTCAATAATAGCAATAATAAAAAAATAAATATAAATAATACCCGACATTATTGTTATAACATCCAGAATGGCTTACATTAAACGATAAAACAAACGAGAGAATTTATAAAGTCTAACCCAGGTTAATATTGATACAGACTTGAGCAGTGAACTCAATTTATCAACTGGTTACTATCTGGGAGAATATTTAACTTTCTCTCACTAATTACCCCTTCCGCAAGGTGAGCAGCCCCTATTACTTTTCTAATTATTTATATTAATATTAATGATCCATAAATTGACTTGTTAGAGGAAACGATTCCTATTGAGATTTTGAACTAATACAACCCTAATAAAAAACAAATTATAATTTTGTTTGATTCATTATATGAAACCTTGCTATAGATATGTTAAATTAAAAAAACAAAACAACAACAACATTAAATTAAATTATGGTTTATTAAAAAACCAATAGGAAAAAAAATAAGGACATGTTGCATTAATTTTTTTCTTTAATTTTCGAAACAATGCGAATATTTCAATAAGTAGATGATTAACATGATAAAAAAAAACTGATACTTTCCTTTTTGTGTACGCAGTACTGAGGGACAAATTATGAGGTGAGAATAGGAGAGGTTAATTTGACGACTCCAAAAATATTTTATTATGGTGAAACCCAACGCTTTTGAAGTGAAAGGGTACACAACGACTAAGTGTAAAATAAAAATAAATAAGGAATTGTAAAACTAACAATATACAATAGATGGTACAGTATAAAAATTGTTTAAATTTGGACTCATAATAAGATAAAAGTGAGAGTACACACAAAGTAACAGTGTATACAAAAAAAGAAAAAAAAACATATATATATAGAAAAGAAGTTATATAATAATAATATACACGCCTTCTAAACTATTTCTACGCACGATTCATTAACATCTAAATTAGCAGAACATGCCATTACCCATAACAATTCCTTTGATTATGAGAACCCTGCATGCAAGAGCATGGGGCAAAAGGGTATAAGTGCCTTAGAGAAAATTTTCCAGAATTTTGATATGACTTATACCCGCTAGGGTGAACTACGCTCGGCGCTTACACGCATACCATCTTTCAAAACTTCAATGGACTATTTTCTAACAACAACAAAATACTGATAACCATTTCTGAAGAATGGTTTTGGCACAATAAAACAATTTGGCAAAAAAAATGTTTTATTATTTTTTTTTTGGCAGTTATACCCTTTTGCATTCCACGCTTCAATTATTGTGCATCATTGAATAATGTTTAGTGTGATCCCGATCTTCACCCCGTTTGGGGGTCATTTATTTCTGTGAGCGTAGAAAATGAAATTAGAATATGAAAATAAAATGGACGTGTCGAGAATCCCCTTAATTCACGGTAACATAACCTCCCGAAATGGCTTCGCCCAGAAGTAACATCGGGAAAATTTTACCTCAACAAATAATATGCAAAGAATTTTTCCCTTTTTTTTTTCTTTTTTTTTTTTTTCTTTTTTTTTTTGTGACGCAATGTTCATTTTTATGAAAAATTGACTAATTTTTCATCATTATTTGTATGAACTACGTTGTATTAAAAAAATGTTTATAAAAATAAATAAACGTCCCATTTAATTACTTACTGCTAGTGCTAGCGGAAACAAACAAACACGATAAATAAGCAAAGAGGAGGTTGAAACTTAAAATGGGGATTTGTACTGAGTCTGAGCGTCAGTTTAATCCGGCAACAAATCCTAAAAATCCCTCCTCACATCCACCAACACTTCTCATCGCCGAGCGGGCCACTAACAGTTTCCAATCACATTATTTCGTTCTCATCGACTAAACTTCTGAGGAACATTTTAGAATACAGCCCTCATACGCTGTATGAATTAATGTTTTTACCAATAGAATAATTAAACGAAAGAAAATAACAGCAATATTATATAATATTACTTAACCTGTCACATTATTAAATATATATTGTAATATCTCCAAATCTTTATACATATGTGTTTGATATGTCAATCTGTGGTACGATTTAGTTCCTTCATTATTTAATTTATTTATGAATAAAATTATTAGTTATTTGAAATTAGATTCACTCATAAAAAAAAAAATAAAAAAATCTGGTGCGATGCGCTCAACACACAACTTTTACTTACCAACTTACTTAGATTAGAAATTGACATGTTTTTTTAATTGCCATTTCTATAAATATATGTAAAAAAGTTTTGAGATATTCGAAAAAAAATGTAAAAATTGGAAAAAAAGTTATGAAATATAGATCCCCCTGCGTTTGACCAATTTCGATGAAATTTTGGCTGTCACATCGTGAGCATATACATACACCAAATATCCAGTCTGATCAAAATCATTACAGCTGTGGTTGAGTAAATAAAAAAAACACGTGACATAAGAAAAAGTTTATTAAATAAAGTACCCCCTCCGTTTTACCAATTTTTTTGAAATTTTGGCTATCGCATCGCGGGCATATACATACATCAAATACCTAGTTTCATCAAAATCATTAAAGCCGTTATTGAGTAAATAAAAAAAAAAACACATGAAAGTGAGACAAAATTTATTAAGTAAAGTGCCCCCTCCAATTGATAAATTTTGACTGTCATATCGCGGGCACATTCATACATCAAACAACAAGTTTAATCAAAATCGTTAGAGTCGTTTTAGAGAAAATCGAAATTAGACAAAATTCTTCAAATAAAGTACCCCCTACGTTTGACCAATTTTGATGAAATTTTCGCTGTCACATCTCGGGCATATTCATATACCAAATACCAAATTTCAGGTTCGTACGGTTAATAGTTTTTGAGCTAGTCTGCTCACACACACACACACACACACACGCACACACACGCACACACACACACACACACACACACACACACACACACACACACACACAGACCATTTCGCGGGACTTGGTTATTTGGACTCAGGGGACCCCAAAACATGCTTTTCCGTTGAAAACCGGAAGTCGAAATTTTTCACGATCGCAATACTTTCCATACTATATATTTCATATATAGGTAAGTGAAAGTAAAAATTTATAATGGTAAAATGTACAATGAATTCGAAAAATTAAAAATTTACTTTTTTTCTAAAACTCTTAAGTAATCGTTTACTTGATTTCTTAAAATTTAAAGGGATTCTTAAAATGTTGTATTATCCCCATATTGTTAAAATGCACAAAAAACCTATGCACTAGGTAAAATTCAGGAGCGATGGGTCGGGGAATGAAGCCTCCGGATAAATGAAATTTATCACCTGCCGTACTTTTACATTTTTTCCCTACAACTTGCAATGAAAGAAGTTTTATAATTTCAATTAGACGTAATTAGTGGGCACAATTTTGAAAATTAGTCATATAGGACCTGTTCCAATATTTCGTGTCAGCGTACTTTGTCAATTTTTTGAAAATGTTGGTATTCTTATTTGAAACCACCTCAGTAGAGAGCAAAAAGTCTGAGTCAGACCCGTGTCAGCTTATCTGTCAATTTCGACAACAATGTTTGTATATATATTTTTTATATTGATTCGTCGATGTATTTCTATGTTGCACTACTTGATGGAGATACCTTGGTAGAAGAGCGAAAAATTTGATTCAGTCCTGATTTATTGTCTGTCAATTCTTTTCTCATGTGACGACACCTGATGAAGATATCTGTGGAGAAGAGCGAAAGGTCTGAGTCAGGGAAGGTTGACAAATTGCAGGGACCCCTAAAGCCAGGGGAGGACAAAGCGGATGGCTATATTAATCCAATGAATCAGATCCGGCGGAAGGTAACAATGCTCCAGCGGTATTTGACTTGGAAACATTTTTGGCCTGGCTCGTGGCCAGATGAGCCAAGAACAATATCCATTGTGTGACTTGCTATGTTTACTTGCTAGAGTCTGCTCTCGGTTAGCTCTCGTCGGAAACAAAAAGTACACACGATCGCCCAACTCCAATCCGCCCCCCCCCCCCCCCTCGGACCACGCTGCGATCCCCTAATGAATTTTAACACCCGTTTGACCTCACAATAAAAATAAAAAATACGAGAAAAAAAGATACACAAATCCGTACGTGAGGCCACTGGCTTGCTTTAAAAACATTGAAATAAATATGTGCGCATATTCAATTCCGATTCTTCCTCTTCCTAAAATACCAGAATCAGCAAAACAAGAAGAATCAATTTTATTTTTATTTAATCTTCATTTTATGATAGGTTAAATGATGATCAGGATTTTCAATTTGAAAAAAAATTTATTTTCGACAGCCAACGTTTCCATCCAACTTGTGGATCTTCATCAGGGCTTCTGAGTCAAGGTAGATAAAAAGACTGAAGGGAAAATAAGGTAAGAGCTAGTGGTAGGGGATAGTTTGCCTAAGACTTATAAGACTTCAAAGGTTTATGACGGGGAAACCCAACGCTTTTGAAGTGAAAGGCTACATGACAACTGAGTGAAAATAAAATATTAAAAACTAACAAAATATATGGTACTGTATACAAATTGTTTTGTCTGGACTCAATAATAACACAAAATGGAGATAATACATAGGGTAACAATGCATACAAAATTGAAAACAATTCCTCTTCATTTTAGATAATGAATTTCTTGTATGTAACAATCGCTAAATATATTCCGAAAAACATTAACATACCTAAATATAAATTACTATGAAGTTAAATCCATGTTCTTAAAAAGGTTTGTTGATATTGTAGATTTTGACATATTGTACGTAACTCTTTCGTTCAAATTTTAAGCTCAACTTTTAGTGGCATTCGGTCATCTGTATGAACTTACTACACTATAACCATTATTAACACTTTTATTAAGATTAAATATATTTGGAATTTCGAGAAAAAAAATCGCATAAACGTTGTAATTTTAAATAGGGAAAGTTATAACCAATAATTGTCTGTCTAAACATCATACCTTTATGATTTTTTGTTTAATTTCTTATAGTTTATTTCTATTTTAATTCCTGCGGGGTTCCACTCATAGTTAACCATATCCTCACTGAATGCTACGCGTACGAGACTTCCCGAGAGCAACTCTTAAAAGAAAACCTCGACGAAACTCTTCAAATGGAACAAAAAGCTCTAAGCAACTTAATGCTGTTCCTCAAACAGAATAATATATTTAATAAAATTGAACTTACTTTTTAAATTGTAAAGGTAATTGTATATTTCTTGTGTTCTTATTGTATATTTCTCGTTATATTTCTCGTGTTCGTATTGTATATTACTTGTATTCATATTGTATTGGTATTGTATTGTACATGTATTTTCTTTTTAATTGTATATGTAAATTGTAATTCTATAGTAATTTTACTCCATTGTATTTAACTGCATTTTAATTTTATTGCAAAACTGTAAATTTGTATTATAGGGCGAGAATGACCCAGGTGGTCGAAAAGCCCGAAACTATATATAAATAAAAAATTTCTATTAATTAATTATGCCTTTTTGTTATAAAAATACCTTTTAATTATTTATTTAATTTGATTTAAATATAATATATTAATTATCCGGTCTATTGCTTCATTCACTTTGAATTTTACTTAGTGCCATTCTCCACATATTTATTTCACTTTGGTACTGTAATTATTAAATCCTTTCTTTTTTTTCTTAATATTCTTGCATTAATATATATATATATACGAGTATATTTTTTTTATAATACTTCTCTTTGCTAAAACAGTCCTTATGTTTTTTAGATCGCTACGTTCATTAAATTAAATTTTAATTTTAAATGTTTATTAAATTCAGATCTATAATCTATATAAATAAAGATGAAATTCTGTTTGTTTGTTTGTTCTTTATAAAAATCCATTCCGTTTGTCGTTAATCCTTCAAATTTCACTCAGAGGTTCTTTGATACCAGTTGCGAACACCTGGCCATATTAAAATTGTATAACTTCAGCCAGCCAATCTCTGGGTATGTTCTTTATTGTTATAAAAATCGTTTTGATCTCGCTTTACATTGGTTTTTAAGAAATCGACCGCTTATAGATTTAAAAAATGAAATTCTCCGGGTATAACTGGTATATAAAGTTAGTAATCTATATAAATAAAGATGAAATTATTTTTGTTTGTTTGTTCTTTATAGTAATCCATACCGTCTGTCCTAAATTCTCTAAATTTCACTCAGTGGTTCTTTGATACCAGGTGCGAACACCTGTCCATATTAAAACTGCATAACTTCGGCCAATCTCTGGGTATATTCTTTATTGTTATAAAAATCGTTTTGATCTCGCTTTACATTGGTTTTTACGAAATCGACCGTTTGAGTCGATAAAAGTCACACTTTATAGATTTAAAAAATAAAATTCTCCGAGTGAAACCGGTATATACAGCTTGTATAATATAATACTTTATCGATGAGTAACTTAAAACTGATTAAAAATATCAATGAAATATAAATCAATCTCTTTTATATTAAATCCTGAGAAAATTAATGTAATTCAAAATCAATAAAACTCATTTGTTTCCCTCTTATATAAAGTTCCCCAAACGGATCGACAATTTTAGGATAAGTATTTCTGTAGGAGCTACTCGGAAGAGGTATCTTCTTTCTTTCCGCTGCGGAGGGATGGAGTAACCGAAAATAGTTGGATAGGCTGAAGTAGAGGATAAGAGGGGAAAACAAATAAAAGATAACCGCAATAAATAAAGCAAGCCGGAGATCTGAGAGAGTTGCTCACTGGGAATTACACCTGCTTCTCTTCGACTCGGCCAATTTGCCCAAGAGGTAAGATGGTGCCTTTATTGATATAGGGAAAAGGAAAACAGTGATGTCGTCTGTATGAGAGCTTATCATTCTGTAAAAGTAGATCAGAATATACATACACATACACAACAAGAATAATAAACCTTTGCTAGTTTCACATTAAAGACAGTTATATTTCCCCTCTCAAATACATTCAGATCGTGAGCGATATATTTGGAATAGATAGATAAAATCTACAGATAGAATCTATATTTGGAATATTATTATTATTACTAGCATTCCCCGTCGCGGCTTTGCCCCCGAGCCTTTAAATTCAATTCTGTGATCATTATCTTGGTATTGATTTAATATAATTTGTTAACTGATGTTAAGGAGATTTAGTAGAATCGGAGCTTCCGGTGGGTGGAATGTTGAAGGGGGAAGCTGCCGGCTCGGTAGAAGAGAGGGAGTCGCGCAATGAGAGAGTTCACAAAAACCACCGAAACAAAAAATTGCTTCCTCGTCGTGAACGCTTCATTTTTCGGCTTTAAAACATGGTTTTCAACGCACCGCAGGGGTTTTCGAGTTGAACTCGTTCTATCAAGATCTTTTAAATAAGTCCAAATTGGATATTTTTTCTCGAAGTGCAAACATAGGTGTCTGTTAGAGGTAAAAGACAATAATTCATTTCTTAGTGGTTACCCACATCGCGTTTAAAATCTAAATTCCGAACTTCAAGTTTCTATCATTAGTAGTTTTTGGTCTGCGTTGATTCTGTCAGTCAGGACAAAGCCTCTTATATATATAGAGTTTAACGTTTTTGTAATTAAACGTAGAGATTAACTCTTATATGTATCACAATTATTGCCAAATACCGCATAAAGCTCATCATTGCGATATACCTCAAAAAGGTAAGGAAACAATTCACCAGCTGCCGTTTCCACAAATCCGGCATGGGTTGAATGCTGAGAAATATGAGCAGAAAATTTGTCCCAATTTTGGATGACATGTAATACTACAATTTGCCGAAAATGACAACATTTTTCTTGAGAATTCTCTATAATATATGATAGAGATCGAAATAAACACGCGCCATCCCCAATTATGTGAATCAGAGTGTGCATAATTTGATTACTACTAATATTTAAATAATCAGTAGCCATATTCTATGTGAATATCTATTTTAATAATATTGTCTATTTAATACATCAAATAAAAAACATATGGTTTAGAATCTCAAAAATAGGTGTCCTTTAGAGTTAAACGATCATTTAAACCCCTTAGGGGTTACATTTTTCAAAATTCCTTTCTCAGCGGTTACCTACATCGCGTTTAAAACCTAAATTCCGAACTTCAAGTTTCTATCGTTAGTAGTATTTGCTCTGCATTGATTCTGTCAGTAAGGACAAAGCCTCTTATATATATGGAGAAGAGATCGAAATAAACACGCGCCATCCCCAATCATGGGAATAACAGGGTGCATAATGTGATTACCACTAATATTTAAATAATCAGTAACCATATTTTATGTGAATGTCTATTTTAATAATATTGTAACGTTAAATCGATATTCAAATAAAAACATATGGTTTAAAATCTCAAAAATAGATTTCCGTTAGAGTTAAACGACAATTTCGCCATTTAAGCCCGTTAGGGGTTACATTTTTGAAATTCTTTTCTTAGTGGTTACCTACATCGCGTTTAAAACCTAAATTCCGAACTTCAAGTTTCTATCATGAGTAGGTTTTGCTCTGCGTTGATTCTGTCAGTCAGGACAAAGCCTCTTATATATAGAGAGATTATTATATGTTTTTGTATGCTTGAACAACTGAATATTATAAAAACCTCTATTTATCAAACAATTGATTAACTAAGCAACGTGCATACTCAATAAAAGCTAAACTGAAGAGAAAATTTACTTAATATTATATATAATAGTCTTCTCATTTAATTTCGGTGCCATATTTAATTTTTTTAAGGTTAATAAAAGCCGTAGGTCACCAAATATATCATATATTTATTTAAGTATATAATCCATGACGTTTCGACCTCAATGTGCCATTCTCAAAAGACAAAAACTAAAAATATTAAATAAAAAATTAATTAAATTTAATAACAATTGATATTAAAAAAAAAAAATTTCTATACACATTTTTATTTTATAAATACCTTTATGCACATAGTCAAACAATTTATCCTTCTAAAAGAGTTAGTCTATATTTTAAAATACATATGTCAAATATCAATCTGAATATCTGCCACGTCTAACATCGTCAACTAGCTAGGAACGACTGACAAAGAATAAGTACGGCAGGGGTGGGGTAAATCTATTGCTCTATTGTATTATTATCCATAGGTATTTATAAAATAAAAATGTGTATAGACAATTTTTTTTTAATATCAATTGTTATTAAATTTAATTAATTTTTTATTTAATATTTTTAGTTTTTGTCTTTTGAGAATGGCACATTGAGGCCGAAACGTCATGGATTATATTCTTAAATAAATATATGATATATTTGATGACCTACGGCTTTTATTAACCTTAAAAAACTTAATATTATATATGTTATTTATTTATTTGTTAGAATGCCATACCAAGATACCTATCCTAAAATTATTAATCCGTTAGATAAATTTGTATAAAAGTATAAAAGTGGTTTAAACTTTCTTAGGTTTTAACATTAAATTATTATTGCTATTATGGTACGTATATATATGTAATTATTACTATTTACAATATATATATATATATGATCGTGGTTACAATTTATAAAAACTTCTTCAATGCTAGCACGTCTTTACATAAGGCGCCGGATTTATATTAAACCAGCAAGACCGTTCAGTCGTGGGAAATAGTATTATTAAACTCAGGCGTTGCAGTACCTAATGCTTAAAGCACAAAAGGATATAATTATTTTAATTAATATTATTTTCGCACCTATATAGGGTAACTGTACTATAAGTTGACAGTGCTCCAATAGTTGACATTTTTTACATTCATAGGTATTCATTAGGTTCATGAGAATCATTTGATATCCCTCTTAATATTGGGTTGTCCTAAAAGTTCATAGAGATTTTTAAAATAAAATTTACCTTTTATTTTGTCAACTAAATATGAATCACAAAGCTAATTTTTATTTATATGCCTATAATCCTCATGGAATTAACTATGTTTACACCCTGAATTCGTCTTTATTAAGGCTCAGTAGTATAGTTTATTGCAAACCAACATGAGTGACGATTCAGTTCATTTTCGGTATATTATGCTGTTCTTTTTTAAAAAAGGGAAAAACGCAGCCCAAACTGCAAGAAAGATTCGTGCCATGTATGGCAGCGATTCAATAGCTGATAGCACGGTTCAGAAGTGGTTTTCGCTGTTTAGATCAGGAGATTTCAATTTGGAAGACCAGCCCCGGGCTGGCCGGAGTTCAACTCTTGACATCAAGGATATTATGACGGTCATCGCAAACAATCCACGAATTACTGTCCGTGAGATAGCTGTGGAGTTAAGAGCCTGCAAATCGACCGTTGGAGTTGGCAAATCGGAAAGGAGTGCTATTCCACCAATACAACGCTAGGCCCCATGTATCTTTAAGGACTCGGCAAAAGTTATTAAGCTTCAGATGGGTTTTACCTCACCCGCCGTACTCTCCTGTCATTGCTCCTTCGGATTTCCATCTTTTCCGTTTCCTCGAAAATTTTCTACAAGGGAAATCCTACTCTTCAGATGATGACGTCAAAACGGACCTTTTATAGTTCTTCAGTAGTAAGGACAGTGATTTTTGGAAAAAAGGGATAATGGACCTTCCAAGCCGTTGGGAAAGGGCATTCGCTAACGGCGGTAACTATTTTGTAGATTAAATAAATAAATTTTAAGCTGTTCATCAATTTTAATTTTTGTCCAAATTTCTCTACGAACTTTCCGGACAACCCAATATATTTATACAATGTTTTAGGGCTTAAATAAAGGTGTCAACAATTAGAACAGAAATATCCATAATTCAATAGCTGGCATCGATGTCAACTACCGCCAGAATTAGAAAATATTTTTCTATCTGGACGTCTGAGTCTGGCTAGATGACAGGTGTCTTATTTTATGAATTTACAGTTAATTCGATGAATTTCGTCTATCCATGGATCATTAAAAGCAAAATTGCATGGCCAATAATCCTATTCCTGAAGGGACACGCGCCTCATCGGATTCTCCCCCACTTCCCAATTCTGCAAAGAACATTTATTAGACGCACTCTATCAAAATGCTACACATTCCATCCAACCAATGAATGTGGCCATCTTTAATTGTCTAATAGCGTACTGGAAGAGTGAAAAACGAAACTTCTGGCCATTACTAAAATCTATTTATCATACTTACTTAACTGGATAATCTCATTTTTCGTTTAAATCTTTTTTTTTTTCTCATTTAAGCTTTTTGTGTGTAAAATGATTAAATTATGGAAATTTTATTTTGTTTCCATTGTGAATTTACTATTTTATAAATAAAAAAATATTAACTTTTATTGTAGTCCTTATTACCTATTAAAAATCATAGGAAATCAAATATTAATGCATGTGTCAACTTTAAAACCATAAATGTCAACTTTCCAAACCTTTAAATATTGATGTGTCAACTGTTGGTTCATTTTAGAAGTTTCTAAGAAATCAGTTTTTATAAAAACCGTAAATGTACACCATAGAATATTGTATTCCTAGTTTTCTGGAGGGATTGGCCTTACTAACTTCATAACAAAGATTATCCTAACACCAATATATTGGTAAACAGTGTTAATAATATAATTTTTTTTCATAAACTGTCAACTATTGGTACAGTTACCCTATATGGCATTATTTTTGTACTCTGTTCACATTTACTAATTTTATTGTATATTTAATGGGGGATGAAATTTTGCCTAGATAGATCATGTATGGTAATCCTGGAGGAAGAAGATTGAGAGGAAGTGCCTAAGATGGCTGGATGATGAAGAGGAAGACCTTCGTCGGATGGTTGTTAGGAGATGGAGAAGACTTGTTGAGGAGGCCCAGGTTCCGATAGGGACTGTAGCACCAGTTAATTATTGTATTTATTTAATGTAGTGGTAAATTTAAATAAATATAGCTTTTGTAAAAAAAAAATTGAGCTTATAAAAGAAAAAATTGGTATATAATGTAAAATTAGACTATCTACTAGTAAGTATTAGATATCTGAAGGAGCATATATATACCTACGGCGATTTAAAAAAAAAATTAAACAAATTTATTGCCTAAACATTAGTATTACTAAATCTTAATTTAGTAATTTAACCATTGATATAACAAAATCGTACTAAAAACTTTTTCATTGGTGAAGAGATCAAAGTGGATTCAATGATAGTTGTTGTTTGTTTAACGTCCATTTTTTATGCTACTAAGGCTAATCGGACGATGCTGCAGTGGGAGTCCTAAATTGTACCCATTCAGGTTTAAATAGGATAAGGATCTTTAACGAGTACCTGACATGGTACAGGCTCGGGACCTCCATTTTACGTCCTATCCGAGGGACGGCATAGCTAAGGATTTCAATGATAGTTTTAGATAACTATGAATAAGTTTGTTAAAAAAGTCAGTCGAAATTCGCATAAACGGGATAAACCTGTAAAAAATTAATAATTATCCCTCCACTCCCCATAAACACAACGCAATTCTTGTTCGGAGAAAGAGAACCTTCTTCTTCTTCTTCGACAGCGCTACAACTCGTGAAGAGTCAGGGCCTTCCGCAGTCAGAGCCGGCAGTCTTCTCTGTTATTCTTTTCTTTTTGTTTCTGTTTTTAACAGAATCTTGGTATTTTTATTTTATTTTTTAACAGCGAATTATCCGAAATAGTAAAAAAAATGGCAAGTTCTCTTCAAACTCATCTTAGCCCAAAATGACACGTGTGAGAGAGTAGTTGTAGGATGAGCTGGAGATGGTTTAGTACCCTCCAGGGCAGATTCTAAATCCAAGCCGCTGTTTCCTTTTGTTCGAAATATACCCCAACCTCCTTCC
Organism: Aelia acuminata; assembly: GCA_911387785.2. NCBI lineage: Eukaryota > Metazoa > Arthropoda > Insecta > Hemiptera > Pentatomidae > Aelia > Aelia acuminata. The sequence continues at coordinate 141,748,651 of OU426980.1, read as the reverse complement.
TCTCCTCGACACCTCACAACAAATAGCCCCCCCCCCCCTCCACCCCACCCCTACCTCACTCCCATTGCCATCTCTTCGCGCCCGATTTAGCAGGGTACACTTCAATATATGTAACTCCACTCTCCTTCAGCTATCCAATACTTACTAGTATAACTTGATAGTATAATTTTACATTATATTCGTATTTGCTTTAAGTTAAAAAAGTAATATATTTTTTTTAAGCTATATTTTTTTAAATTTACCACTACACAACACAAAAATAATGCCATGAACAAAAAAGTAGTCCTCCAATTATATTTATAAATTGGGAATTCAATCAGACAATCTTTTATTTTTGGACGCCTTGGAAGATTATCAAGACTAGAAGAAGCAAGGTTTGAAACTGTTACGCTCGGATCGGCATATACATTTTACTCAATAGGTACTAGATATCTGAATCGAGCCAAATCGGCGACGTATGGATCCTTAAGTTCGTTATGGATGATTCCATTTTGAACTAATCAAGGAGCGTTAGGGATTTGTATGGATGTAAGAGAAATTTTATGATTTGGTGGTTGGGGAGTTCATTATGAAAGGACTGGTATATTAATCGGGCCTCATCGGCGACATGAGATGAGACGACATAGGTCTATCTGGTGGTTATTTTGGTGCGAAACAAGAAGCTTAAGGATTTTGGATTAAAGAGATTGGATTCGAGAGGATGTTGATGGTTTGTTGGAGAACTATAGGATAAATTCGTATGTCCTTTCAGGTCTGATTGCTATCATTAAACGTTTCTTTTATACTGGATTTGGAATTTATAGCAGTTTCTTTTTGGTTCAGTCTTGTTATGGAATCCCAAGATAGACGTATGTCTTAAGTGGCCGATCTGATCAACTGAATTATTCAAGGAAACTGTAGGACAGGCAGTCGCAGATTTCTGTTGAAGTGCAGTGATGTCATGTGATTAATTTTAGTACTCTAGTTTTGACACAATTCTTCATGTGCGATTGGATAGGTTAGGATGTATCATTATTAACTGTTAGAACACAAGTGAACACATTGTCATTAGGAGTGTGTCTAATACACACTTATCAAATAATAAACAATACAAAGAAGTATTTTTAGGAAATGATTTCAAAAAATGTGCACTCACCTACAACGCTAAGGTACCCGAACTGAGTCTTGGCGGTTGCAGTGTTGATTTGGCACATGTATCGACCACCATCTTCTTCCTTCACATCTGCGATATGGAGGTTCCAGGTTCTGTGATTTTCATGGGAGACAGTGATCCGTGGATTACGCGTTATGACATGGCTGTGGACCGCTAAGATGGCAGACTGCTCGAAGTGCATCCAAGCCACCTATACCAAAAAAACAAAACTATTAATTGTAAAATTCACTAAAATTTTACTAAATCTGCAATAACATTGACTTACGTAATATTAATGAGAATAAATAATAGCTATTAAATGTATGTATATATGCATTAATAAATCATTATGTAGACAACTAGTTAAGCAACCTATGGTCAGACTATGCAACGAAACAGACGAGCCGAAAAGTGGGTGTAACATTTGTACTTGTTTACTCAACCCTTTGACGCCTGTAGACTGATATATCAGTTCCGCCCGCTTCAGCGTTAGAAGACTGAAACTGCGGACCTTATTTTAATTGATTTCTTAACTCTTTCCATTTAAATATTGCACTAGGATAAAACCCCCAGTAGTCAGTACCTTAAGAGATGTTTTTGTGGCTTCTAATAAAACAAAAATTGAATTTTTACTCTTCGCTTTCGGATTTATCGTATCATTTTACAGGAATGCGACATTCATAAATTGTAGCTAACTGCTCGTAAAAAAAATATAGTATATACTTTTAAAATAAAGTTATGAAATATGAAGTCATAAAGTTATGAAGTTAAATATAGTTATAAAATAAACAGATATATACAACATTTAATATAACAGTTCTAAAAATTATATGTAAGTATGTCTACTTAGGTACGTTCCTCCACATATTTTTGTAATTTCATGAATATTTTGTAATTTCATGAATATCAGGCAATCAGACAAAATATTCATCATTTTCTTATTCATATTTAGGACGAGTGGAGGACATATGAAAATTATTGTTACATAATTGGCATTCGCGTTTCTCCAACCAGTGACGAGGTTTATGGTTTCCTCAAAAATATCCGAGGGTTGTAAACTAATCGACATAGGGTTCTTTTCGGGTTTTTCCAAATTAATTTTATCTGCACCTTATTCCTTAGTCACCTCGGGCGAATTTAGAAGAAAAATATGAATAAGGAGGTAAAGAAGAGTGAATGTGGCAAAACGTATTGAGGCCACCGGGCACGGCAGCCGGTCTAAGGTTTCAGGCCACGCAATACATTCGCACTGCTCAGACGCTAAAGGGTTAAATGAAGTCATTGGTTGTAAAACAGAAAACTAATTATATCTGATTAATTATTTTACATAACTGAAGGATATCCTTATACGCCAAGAAATGTTTTAACTAAAAAAAATATATGAAGAAGCGGAGAATGCAGTCAGCCTCCAATTATTAACAAACTGAAACCTTAAAAAAATAAAACCCCTCAGAAGAAAGCATAACCCCTAAAATTACGACTCCTCAAATAATTCTGAAAAAAGGAGATAGCTATATTTAGTTTGTCGGAATTCGTACACTACTAAGTTTCGCAATTTTACACTTTCGGCGTTGTGAAAGTGTCTAAATTTTTCTGTTAGTTCATCCCTCTTCGGTCCAAATATTCCACGCAGTATTTTATTTTCGAAAACACTAAGTCGTCGCTCGTCCCTGGAAGTCAGCGGCCACGTTTCGCATCTGTGAAAGAACGTTCGAAGAATAATAGTTCTGTAAATCCTAATTTTTAAGTTTCAGGTCAAAAGGCACCAGCCTAGTAATTTATTAAGCATTATCGGCTTTTAATCTAGCCTTATATCATAAATACGTTTTGAATATATTTCAGATAAAGATGTAGGGTGGACGAAAATAATAGATTCAGAATTGTCTCCTTAAATATTTAAATGGCGCAATCGCCATTATTGGTACCAGCTCCGTATTGGTACCCGTGAAGTTAAACCTTGAAAACGCTATGGTAACGTTTTTTTTTTGTTTGTGGGCACAAATCCTGGTGAATAATGGGTATTATTATATCTTCCTTTCATGAGACACTTTTATTTTGAAAATTCCATAGCAATGTGATCTCATCTGTCACGGAGGAGGCTCCCAAACCAAAAGAACTCGGATAAAAGGAAGTTTGGACGTGGAGGCCTACGCTATAGCGCAGCGGACGGTCGGGGGTCAGTCGGCAGTTTTATAATGAGGGATCCGGCAAGTTCTATGCCGTTACGTGCACGGCTTGTATTAAGCATTCCCCGAGAAATGAAAGCTGCGCTCTCTCATTACAGCACCGGGTGGACCTAATGGTTCCGCCCCCCTTTTACCCCCTTCCACCCCCCCATCTACCAACTAATATACATTCATAGCGGCTACACTATAGCCCTTATAGGTTTTCTATCAGCGGCGCCTCTTCGTCTTCGGGGTTCGATAGGGTCTTCCCTTCCTTAAACGCCAACGAACGCCATTACCAGAGAGGATATCCAAGTTGTCACCAAGTTAGTGATGTAAAACTATCGACACTATCGATAGTCTCAGATAACGACCGGCTGAGGGGGGGGGGTAGTAAAGTTGAATTTTTCATTTGGAACGATAAGAGCTATAATGCATATTTCCATTTGCACTTTTTTCCATTTATTTTTTATTAGGGAATAAGATTACCGTTATTGTTAATAGACGATGGGTTATATTATACCTTGAAATGATTTTTATCAGGTTCAAGCTTGGTCGTAACTGCAAAAAATAAAAACTTTATCAAAAGCTCAAAGAAACTGTATTTAGAGGAATGCTATATCAACCCTCCTCAAGTAACCATGAAACCAGGATTCCCAGTAGTCGAAGTCGTTGATTTGACAAGACAACATTCGGAACGCATCCTCGAATGTGTTTTTTGTTTAAAAAAAAAAGTCGTTTGTGACATTTTTCTAGACATAGCTTGGAACATACATACTTCAAAAAAATATTCTCGGGTTCAGTTGATTTATAGAGATCGAAAATATTTTGTTACAAAAACTGCGATTTTTTTCTATGTCATTAACAAAATAATTTTCAAGTCAAGGGGCCTTAGGCAATCAGTTGTGTTTGTATATTATTCCATCAAGTTGGAAGGCATGTACGATAACACCATTCAATTCTTCAGTGTTATATTTTTTGCGTTAAGTTAATATTTTTTTTTATAGAGTAGATAAGCATTTTTTGTTAGAAACATAAGTAAAATTACACTGTTACGTTTTTTTATCATTCATTTCCATGGATTATATAGCACATGGGTGCTTAGAGGCAGAGGCTATCACTTTATCCTTTAAAAGCAATGTTTTCGATAGTACTATCGATAGTTAAAAAAAACTATCGATAGCCGCTATAGTTCAAAGCTATCTATAGTATCGATAGTTTTACATCACTACAAGTAAAAGGATATCAAAAATGCGAAAACATAACTAAGATAACCACCAAGATCAGGAAATCCTCAAAGGTCCTAAATTCACTAGGAACTCATTAGCAAAAGAACAGAACAAAAACAGTATACATAATAAAATCTACCTCAGATATAGTTGACATATTCCAACGATGATGCTTAAAGAAGAAAATATATTCTAATGATATTATTGCGATGAGAGATATGTCAGAGAATTTTGTTTTTTTAGTGAGGAAGATGTCGTGTATTCAATGAAAATGGAATACCTGCAAACACATCGAAAGCTTCCGGAAATGGTAGAAATTATATTCGGTATTTTTTGTCAAAAGAGAGATTTAAAAAAAAAAAAAACACACCTAAAAGTGACTTATTCTTTATCAATTCGTGTTTCACTTTAGTTAAAATTAAAAAATAATCCTTTAAATTAAATGTCATAACAAATATAGCTGACATATTCCAACTATGATGCTTAAAGAAGAAAATATATTCTAATGATATTATTGCGATGAGAGATATGTCAGAGAATTTTGTTTTTTAGTGAGGAAGATGTCGTGTATTCAATGAAAATGGAATACCTGCAAACACATCGAAAGCTTCCGGAAATGGTAGAAATTATATTCGGTATTTTTTGTCAAAAGAGAGATTTAAAAAAAAAAAACACACCTAAAAGTGACTTATTCTTTTTCAATTCGTGTTTGACTTTAGTTAAAATTAAAAAATAATCCTTTAAATTAAATGTCATAACAAATATCATTAAAAAATATCTATAAAAAGGCGTTGTTAAAACAGTCTTTACTCCTTAAGTCATTTAGTTCCAGTAATGCGTCTACTCATCATTATTATTAATATTTTTTTCAGTAAATTATTTTTATTTTACATTTTTTTTTATTTATAAATTTTTTTTATTTATATTCATATTTTTTTTTTCACATTGAACACTCAATGCTCTTTCCAAAAAATAGGTTCTCCGAAGAGCAATAATTTGTAAATTTACTAATATTATATTTTTGAAAATATGAATGCATCGATTCAGAAATAAAAAAATAAATCATCCGCATTTTATATTATTATTGCATTCCTTTAATCTAGGTTAGACATAAAATTTTAAAACCGTTCAAAATTTATTTTTAATTAATTTTCAAATATCACATTTCTGAATTGGGCATATTTTAAGTTTTCAAGCTCACAAAAAACATCATTACAAAACATAAAAAAGTCAATCCTTTCTCTTCATTGACCTCTTTCCCACTGATCCCGGATTTTTTGGGAATTATACGGGGAAATGAGGTCTCTTGACTGATGTCAATTTTTTAAATTATCAATTTAATTATTTCTGTCATGATAACATGAAATTTATTATTACAATTTTTAAATATTTTTTATAAGAAGAGAAAAGGAAAGAGGTCAGGAAGATAAGGGATTTACTTGACTGGTATATGTGTCTGATATGTCAAGTGGCTAGAGCGCCTTACTAGTGATAAGGAAATCCGGGTTCAAATCCCGGCCGGCCAAGGCCAATCTTTTCTCTTCTTGTAAAAAAATAATTTAGAACCTTTTAAATTATTAAAAAGATATATAAAAATAAAGGTCTAATATTATTATAGTGAAAAAATATATATATATTAATGCGGCGTAAACGCTTCTGTGGGACAAGTGGGTTCGTATTATTTCTACCGAAATGAGTTAATGTTTAAACAACCAACCAACTAGAAAACGATATACACTAATTAAATTGCTACAATTATTGATTAACTACTAATACAAATAAATCGATAAGAAAGGGAACACATATGTTTTTCTTTAAATGAAATTTACGTATGTATGTGGCAGCAATTTTAATGTGAAATGAGTGAAAAATATTCTTTTTATCTAAAAAAATGCGACCTATTACATTGTAATAGAAAAGTGTAAGAAATACAGAAAATGTGATGTGACCAAGCCACCAAAATATGTATGCACTAATTTATGTTAATATTCACTTTGTTCCAATATTTTATTTTATTTAAGTAATTGACTTATATATATATATATATATATATATATATATATACACATTTTGTAATATGAAAAGAAAATATACAACAAAAGAATATTGTTCTGAAGATAGATGAAATAATCCGAAACGTTGGCGATTTACCATATTTATAATTTTTTTTGTGTATGTTTATACAAATGATATTGGGAAGATTACTTTCCCCAATCTATCTAATATATAATCAATCAACATCTTCCTGTATAATAAATATTATACGTGAGATTGCATAGGAAATTTACGTTAAATTAATTTAAATTTGCCTCCCCCTGAAATTAGTCTTCTCCACACATCTACCCCGTTCCCTATTTTATCCAATGAAAAATCCTACAATCAGTGAATTATTGAAGAGTATAATACTAAGTCCGAAGCAACGGTTAAACGAGAGGATTATGTTAGAGCAAAGAGTTAGTTAGGCGCATAGTCATGTTTCCCCCTTTAACCCAAGAAGGTCAGGTTTCACCCCTATAGGTCAGGTATCAACCCAGACTTAATCTATGACAGACAGAACAGTCTTTGGATTTTGATGTTCCTATGGTTTGGTAATTCAACTAAGCCCCTAATAAAGATTGGTGATTAGACCGTTCTGCGAAAAAAAAAAAATTGCTCTCTTCAGACATTGCTTCTGATTATTTTATTTTCATGTTTGCTGTAATCAAATCAGAAGTAAAAGAAAATCTATTTAGCATTCTTTTTGACAAATTTGACATTGTTTATGAAAAACCTGAAATAGTGTATTGTTTATTTATTTTTTAATTAAATTAGATTTTCTTTTTTCACTCCCATAAACATTTTTTGTGATTTTTATGTTTAAAGGTATGTTGAATTCTAATAAACATTCTATCATGCACCATTTTTAAAGATTGGAGGTTGTTTTTGAAAATAAAAAAAATAAAAACTGAAATAGAACTGTTTTTCGTATATTTATTTTACTTTATTACTTATTTATGTTAGTGAAAAACAGTAATATATAAAATAATAATATTTAATACTAAACATAATTAATGTGTATATTTTTTCCTTTTGTACTCTCATCACTCAATCTTTTCTATTCAAAAATAAAATATTTAAAATTAATATAAAAAGGAGAAATTTAGTTTTATAATCGATAGAGTAATGCCGTAATATGTACGCTTTCAGAGACAACAAAGTTTATTCAATAATCAAGAGATCTAAATCAAAACTGGAAGGTCTGTTGTTTTTTTCATACACTTCATATACTTCATAAGCCTAAAAGAAGCTTAAATTCTAAGTTAGAAGTAGATCCGCTTAATAATTTCCTTGCTTATAGGTGAGTGAAAACACATCCAAGCGAAAGCATATCGTGGATCAGGAGAGTTGCGGAGCTTTCTTTGGATCAAAAACTAGTGTAAATACTTGATATTCTTTTTGGATGGTTTTTGATTAGGTGAGGTAGGTATTTTTTTTTTTTTTTAATATATATATATTATATTAGATAGTGATTAGAAATTGAGGTGTTTTGGTAAATGTCATTTCTCAAATTCACATATTTTTCCACATTCATTTCCTTTTTTTTTTTTTTTGTATTTGTTCTTTAAAGTACACTATTTTTTTTTTATTTTTTAATAAAAGTTTTTAATTGTGATAATTCAGCAATGCAAGCATAATACTCCAAATCGTCTGATTTTATAATTCTCTATGTAGTTGTTGAAAACTTCATATAGTTCCCATGAAACAAATAATTTTCATAAAATGAACAGTACATTATACAGCACTGGTCTGTCATTAAAGGCGTACTGCGCGTGCTTGAGCTCAACGTGTTTTATGAGTTGACGGAATATTTTTCTTTTTTTCTCCTCTATATGGTTGCTTGATTTTTTTCATATTTCATATTTAGCCATTTCTTATTTTTAGGCGAAACGAGAGACAGATAATTTCTCCATAAAAGCAAAAACAAAGGTACTTTATAGGAAAACAAAAAAGGCCTCTTTATGCCCCCTCAGAACATTTTAATAATGATAAAGCTTACCTTATATTAAATAAAAATTGATTCTCATTAAACATGACAAGTTTAATCAAAAGCGTTGAAGCTATTTTAAAGAAAATTGAAAAACACATAAAAAAGTTATGAAATAAAGTGCCCACTCCGGTTGATCAATTTTTATGAAATTTTCACAGTCATATCTCGGGCATATAAATACATCAAATACCTAATTTCATTGAGCTTGTCTGTTCACACACACACACACACACACACACACACACACACACACACACACACACACACACACACACACACACACGCACGCACGCACGCACACACACAGACCATTTCGCGGGACTGGTTATTTGGACTCAGGGTACCCCAAAACGTGTTATTGTGTTGAAAACCGGAAGTCGAAATTTTTAACTCTTGAACTATTTTAAAGTGACGTTAAATAAACAAAACACACGAACAAACTTGCAATGATTATAGACAGGTTCATAATAATAATGAACAATGCATTTCGTATCTATATATATATACATTCAGAGCTAAATGAAATTTAAAACTAATCAATATCTAAATATAGGTGGAATTTATAAATTGTACTGATAATATGTACTACTAATCAATAGGTCTTCCAGGAAGCATTTATATATTATATAAAAAATATAATTTGTTAATTTCTTGACATATCGTCACTTATGAATATAAATTTTTAACGTAAGAAAAATAAGTGTTTTTGCCTGAAAAAGTTGATTAAGTTATAAAGAATGACATCAGTATTGTGGTTGTTGTTATTGCGGCTGGCCAGAACAGTCATTTCTGGAATGTATATATAAATACCCAGCCAATCGAGCCTACCAGATGTCAGTTACTCGATAAAAATCTATTCTCTATTCCCTATTCTAGTTATATATGGATAGGCAAAATTTAGGACTCCCCCTATATTATAGAGCGAGCTCTATAGATTAGTTTTAGAAGCGTAAAGCGACGTTAAACAAAACAAAAAATGTTATAAAAAAAAATTTTGACTTTGTTTAATCTACTTTGATTAGAATTTATTTTTTGTAAATAAAGAATCAAACAGTGTGCGACCTGATTTCCCTGGAATATTTTATTTTTTGACGTTGCAAGGTAAAAATAGTGGGTACGGCTACCTTATTTATTTTAGATAAGTAAAGTACAACAACATTTTTGGACTATTATTATTAATAGTATTATTTATCCGAGATAAATATATTATTTGATGAATGCATGCTGATTAAAATTTATTATATTATTCATGAAAGTTTGTGTTTTAGTTTTGTTAGATATAAGTTTAGTAGAAATTAATTTAATTCACTTTTATTTTTCTTTGTTTAATATAGATATGAAAAGGGGCACTTCGTTGAAGATGCAAGGGAAGAATTTCTAACAACTTCTAGGAAAATTAAATATTATTGAAGAGACAAAAATGACAGGAAGGGAGGAAGGGGTTCGCAGTAATTTTGGCAATTCCTTGGAGCTAGGGAGAGGCATAGGATTATTTACTAGGGGAGGAGGAACGCAGGGAATCCGGATGGACAATTGTCATAGCCGACGTAGAGGAGTAAGAGAATGCATGGGCCAGCCGAACCCGAATGCCAGCCAACACTGCAACCACCACTTGTGAGGCAAAACTCCTTCACCTTGGGCAAGATTTCCTTTTCCTCTCAAACACCGATCACCAAACAGAAAACAAATTTTATGGTACATTTTACACAAGTTTTAAAATTTACTAATAGGGAGAATTCTCCTCAATAATTAGCATATAGAACATATTTTGATGGATGAGATCTGGTGAAAATTTTGAAGAAAAACTACATCATATATTGAAAAACGATGAACAAAACGTTAAAAAGGTCTTCAAATTTTGGGTCTTTTTCATTTTAGGCAACCTCTTACTAAGTTATGATAACGGTTATTTTATGAATTTAAACAGCGATTTATCTATATCAGATAAAATCATATGATTTCATATTTGAAATTCTCTAAAGGTTATTATCGCAGTGTGAGTTGGTGTATAAAGTTAATCTGTGCTCTGTATTTTAAAAATGAATTCGTTAGAATTATATTCAGTTTTGAAGTCAAATAAAATAGCTATAAAATGTTTACAAAGAATCGGTGTTCTAAATGGGAAAATGAAATGCAGAGAAAGACACTACATAAAATAATTTACCGTAAGAAACGCGTTCCGATTTGGAAATGCCGAAGACAGGGATGTAACCAATCCAGAAGTGTATATAAAGGTACATGCTTAGAAAACTGCAGGGTTTCAGCCGATAAAGCCATATTATTTATATATTCATGGGCTAATGGTTACACAGATGCGTTGAAAGAAAATGGAACTCGAAGAAGCATGCTTGACTCCTACTTGGGTGAGTATGTATGGAGGCGTCGTAACGAAGGCAAGGATTTATTCATAGAAATTTTCGAGGCAATGAATGTCTATTGGCCTCCAGAACAATAACCTTTTTTTTTTTTTTGCAATATTTCTTGATAATAAGTTATATAGTAAATAAATCATGTGTTTTTCAATAAAGGTGTAACCTTTGTTATTATTTAAATAACCGTTATCATAACTTAGTAACAGGTTGCCTAAAATAAAAAAGACCCAAAATTTTTAAGAAAACCCGGTTTATACCGAGAACATTTCAAATAGTATTGAAAAAATAGAACACCTAATACCCTTAAGGGTAGAGTCAAAACACAATAAATAAATAACTATTGTTTAAAAATTCATCATCGGAATCTTTACACTAAAAACTCCAACTGCCTCTAAAATCGGCTTATTTATGCCTTAGTAAAGGAAAAATATAGCAAGTATATAACAGAATTTATACATTTATGAAATCCATAACTTCTTATTGGTACAATCAACATTCATTAATTCGATAAATCGAATTTTTCGATAGTAAAAAGTCAACCTTTGGTCCCTTTAGATCTTATTCATAAATCGAAGAAATTCTTCGTATTTTAGTGCGTTCGGTTATTCCAAACGTTTTCATATTACAAAAACATAAACAAATAAATGTTAAAATTCCTCTGCAGGTTACGAATGCTCTACAACTCGAAGTTTTCAGTAACTAACTTAGTAATTTGATTTTTTTTTCAAAACTTCATGGACAAATAATAGGAGAAGCTCATCGATTACACTGATCTGATATTTGAGAGGATATTTTTATTTGCTTATATGGATTTTTTTTTTTTTTTTTTTTTTTTTTTTTTTTTTTTTTTTTTTTAAGTAGGCAGAGAACTGATTACTTATAGGACATTCTTTAGAGTTTATTTTCAAAAGCTCAAAATACTGAGATTCAAAAGTTATTCAAGTTCTTTCAAAAAGATAAAAAAGCTTTATTTGTTATAAAGAAATATATTTGTTTAAATATTTTAGAGAAATTCTAATGTTTCTTTTAAAAAAAAAGATAATTAAATGTTGTCATTGAAATAATATATATATATATTTTTTCTATACAAACCCCTCCATTTTTTTTTTTTTTTTTTTTTTTTTTTTTTTTTTTTTTTTTTTTTTTTTTTTTTTTTTTTTTTTTTTTTTTTTTTTTTAGTTACTCTATTCATTTTTCGTATTTTTATTTATTTATTTTTCGTACAAAGAAAAAGCAGGGATGTTGTTAATGAAAAAAAAAAAGTGAATTGGCAATAACCATATCGAAATAATCAGCATTACTTGTCAGTAAAACAATTACTAATGCAGTTACCCACAATTGCAACAAAGAAAAAAATTAATTATTCTTAACGAATGCTGGGAATTTTAAAGATACCTACGATATTATTGATAAAATCTTCATTAATGCAGTATATTTCCGACTGAGTGATTTAATTTCCTCCTCATTCATTCAAAGACCGAACCTCCGAGATAGTAATATGAAATAGCTATCATCATACCAGGAAAATGCTGGAGAAAATTAAAAAATAACATTTCTTGAAATTAAAATCGAAATTCCCGTAAAAATATTACATGTACCGAAACTTTTCTTGGGGGATAAAAACGCCTGTTCTCAATCTTCATGTCCCAGCTCATAATTTTCCAGTTTTCTTATAACTAGACTTGCCACCACTGATGCTATGAAATAGATAATAAATGGTATTTTTAATATATATATATATATATATATATATATATATATATATATATATATATATATATTCTTTTTGATATTTAACTTATTGTATCCTCAGTTTGTCCATCATAAGTCCTTTGCTCCATTGTGATATTTTTTCCCTTAAATAATAATACCTTAATTTAGTCAAAGTGAATTAATTAAAAATATTTTCATCATTTAACACGATTTTTGGAAGTAAAAAAAATATTGTTTTTAAATTTAATACCACTTCGTATATCACCTTCGCAATATCACTTCGTTCAATTCAAAAGTTCGGGTAACAGATTTTTTTTCTTGTGTGTAACCAAGTCATTTAAAAAAACGATCAATTTAACATAATTTCTTTCGAGAGAAGTTTCTGTCGCCTAAAAACCACGTATTTTTTTTTTTTTTTACTTTCTTAAAGGTTTTTTTTAATAACTGGAATATCGCAAGCCATTGCTCACAAAATTGATTTTATAAAAAATAGACTACCATTAAATGGAACGAGCAACCAACCATTCACAATGTTCAGATATCTACAGATCATATAACTCATCATATAATCCTTTTTACAGAAATATATGCTGCTATAACAGTCCTCAACCCGAATGTTACCTCAAGTTCAAGATAAACATACAAAAAATAAGACTAGTTAGCAAGCTAAGAGTTTCCAACAATGATTATGTGAAATTATATGAAAACAAAAAAATTAAAATTATTTAATCGGAAGATATTTGTGAAAGTTGCCAAGAACATATATCGGACGGATTAAAGCATCTGTTATTAGAATGCTCATCATACACGTGTTATAGAAACAAGTATTTGCGTAGCTATATCACAATAAAGGATGATCTACTTTCACTGGAAAATATTCTCCATATTGACTCTATTGATAAATTAAATGCAATTTACTACTTCATTAAAACAATATTTACTTAATTACAATAACCAGGCAAAAGATATCTAACAATAAACAAAAATAATTCATATTCATTAACAAAAAGGGAGAGGGGATTTATACTAAGGTAACCATTAAACTGTTGACCTTTATTGTATTTATTCATTATACTAGTTAGTAATCTTTAAGTTTAAAAGGAATTATATACATGTATTTCATTATAAAATCTATTATATTTATATATTATTGCTCGATCATAGGATATTGTTTTTTTTTTTTTTTTGTTATTTATGGAAAAGATCTTTTTTTTATTTTTTATTTATTTATTTTATGTTAATAATTAAAGATACTTTTGGTTTTAGTAAGAACTATTGTAGAATTAACTTAATAATCTTAATATTAATAGACATTATTATTTTAATTTAATTATTGTAAAATTATTAAAATAGTTATCATGTATGGGCCATTCTCTATTGTAAAAAGCAATTGCTTAAACAATAAATCATTTATTCATTTATTATTCATTATTCCTCAATTTCTATTCCGTGTGATCAATAAATGAATGTATTTTTAACAAGCTCTTTCATCTCTCATTGATCATGTAGTTGTCTGACGGTACGATGATATATAAACCTCAATCCTATTGACAAGAGTCAAGTTTTGAAAAGATTATTCTCAAAGATTGAAAAACGGGGGGGGGGTGGTAGAGCGGTTTTGTTAAGTAGAAATCTTTTATAATGTTGCAGGGAGCAAGGTTCCTTCTAATGAAATCCAGCTCGGGGTTGGAAACCCCTTTTCAACAACGAAAAACGATACGACCAGCAGAAAGTTTTCCCCTATAGCTTTAGAATATGGTTTATCTCGGATTCCCAACGTCGTCGTTAACTTGGGAGAACTTGTTCGTCTCCTTGAAGCGAGTCTGCCGGATGGATCCCTCCTTCTCTGGTCCCAGTGATTAGGGGATCGCTAACAAGAACAAAATAACTGAGAAAAAAAGAGTATAGAGAAAACGAGAGAAAAATAAAAGAAAAAGAAAAGTCTTCATTGGATCTATATCACTGGAAATCTGAGAATAGATACGAAACAAGGAAAATATATAACAGTATATGTGATAAATAACAGAGTGTCTCCTTCTTAGATTAAGTTGTAATTGGACACTATAGACGGCCAATGAAATAGTCCAACCTTGATTTGCTCAAAAACGAACAACATAATGTTAAAGCTTGTTAAATTTATTAATGTATTGTATCATTATTAACATGTTTATTTTTAATTTGTGTATATTTTGTTTTTCACCATATGTTTAATAAGACCATATGTTTAATAAGCACTCACCACCTTTTGTATATTTATCCAAAAAGATCTTTCGGAGTTTTTTTTTTTTTGAGGAAGCAGTACGTACGTACTTATCCCGATTAGCAACGCCTCCACTATATCGACCAAACAGGAGATATTTTGCCAGATTTACCAGTAGAGAACCTCCATTTTTGTCAAGTACATAGATCGAAAATCAATACTTATGTATCAAGAGAGGAAATCGTTGATGGAGTGATTGATTATCGATTAGCATAACCTCGTAGCGGGTACGGCTACATTATTTATTTTAGATAAAGTGTAACAAACATTATTTGGACTAATATCAGGGATAAACATATTATTTGATGAAAGCATGCCGATTAAAATTTAATATATATTTCATGAAAGTTTGTGTTTTATTTTAATTAGATATGAGTTTAGTAGAAATTAATTTAATTCACTTTTGTGTTTTTTGTTCTTGATACATATATAGTTTTTTTTTTCTTTGTTTAATATAGATATACTTGTAAGCAATTA
The DNA here is from genome assembly GCA_911387785.2 of Aelia acuminata. Classification (NCBI taxonomy): domain Eukaryota; kingdom Metazoa; phylum Arthropoda; class Insecta; order Hemiptera; family Pentatomidae; genus Aelia; species Aelia acuminata. The sequence goes on along the minus strand of OU426980.1, from coordinate 141,733,276 downwards.
AAAGGGGGCTTATTTTTTCTTCTTAACATTTAATTTTCTTTTTATATATTTAATATGTGAACCTCCACGCTGAAAGGCACAAAGGAGGAAGAGAAAGAAGAAGAAGAAGAATATTTAATATGTATTCAATCCATACCTTTAATACAGTCCACTTATCAAAGAAACAGTACTTCACTCAGGACCCTTCATAGATTGTAGTGCTTTAGGTTTTTTTTTTTTTTTTTTTTTTTTTTTTTTTTTTTTTTTTTTTTTTTTTTTTTTTTTCTTACCCCGTTTCTCAAGATATTAAAACAATAATTTAATTTGCCGAATCAGCATATTACGATTTCTTGAAATTAAGATTGCAGTTTTCCATTCAATCAATACCCGATAATATTATGGTACTAGATAGAATTATTTTTTACAAACCGGTAGCCAATCTCAATAGAAATTTAAGGATCTTTGGAAAGATCCTTGTTTCTTGAAAGAAATGTGAAATGTTGAAAGAAAAATTAATCAATCTATGTTTAAATGCTAAAAGACATTTTCAAAAGAAATCAAAACCGCAAACAACATAAGCTAAACGAGATGGAAATAGACCACGCATAAACAGGAATGCTTTGCTTCGAAATTCCAATGTATATGCATAAATAAATGTTTTTTTTTATTTATCTACTTATCCAAAACAATCTGTTTATAGAAATATGCTGTAACTAATTGCTTACGTAATTTTTTGTAAGTATCAAACGTTATTAGCAATGTTGTGTGATTAGAATACCGCACCTATTTTATTTTATCTTTTTAAATTTTGTTCGAGTACTAAATATTTTGATCAGCTTTTAAAAAATAAAATATGATTATAAGTGTTGTTTTTTTTTCAATATATAGTAAACAAGAATAACTAAAATATAGAATAACCGCAGGAAATTATGACAAAGATGTGAGTTTTGTTAAGTTATGTTAAGCATCAAAGACGAAATTAAACGGAAACGCGTTCAGAGAATCAACTGTAAGGAATTTTCGGCGAAATCGAAAGTCGCCTAACGGAGACGATTTCTGGAAGTCATCAAATAAATAATTCGTAAGATCGCGAAGAAGCAAGTGAATTCTGAGACGAGAAGATTCTGAGTGAAACCTTAAATACGAGAATAAACAAGTTAGGAGTGAGTTCGAAAATAGCGATTGAACGTGAATGTTGTGTCGCTGAAAATGGGAATTTTCGCTTACGCATTCCTCCCAACCCAAGGGTGACTTCAATTGTTGCCACATTCTAAGTCGACTCATACATTTAATTCTTTACATCAATCACTGAATGTTTCAAGTTTACTCTTTTAGTTAAATTGACATGAATTCTAGGTAGGAATCACGACCAACCAATTTTCGGTAGCTGAAAGTATACTACTGATCTATAAAATAATCTCTTGAACTACAAAACATAACATGTATAAATGTTAGTTTTTTGTAGTGCATCGATCACTAAATGTTCCAAGTTTCCTCTTTTATTTAATTTGACATTATTTCTAGGTAGCAGTCACGACCAAACCAATTTTCGGTAACTGATATGTTTTGTCAATTGTATTTCGGAAATAAATTAATAAATACAAATACATAATTGTTTTTTTGTGACTGCTTAGTTAATCATGGTTAAAGAAAAAAAAAAGTCCCACATAGTTTCTTTAATAACGCACATATTTCAGCGAGCATGCTTTAAATAAATAAATATATTCATTATTTATTTCTTCTGGGACGTGTCCCTTAAGAACAAAATTAAATAATATAGGGAGAGGGCTTTAAAGCCTTAAACTTTAAATAAACAAATTGAAATAATACACAAATCATTATGGAACCTCTAGTTTAAAAAAGAGAAAATAAAATACACATTAAATGATCGATCAAGTGAAAAGGAACTAGTCTTCACGTCTAATAATATATACATATTTACAGATAGGTTAAGTATTATTTATATTTTCTAAAAAAATAAAACAAAAGAAAAATGATAATAAAATATAAAATAAAAGAACTTCCGTCGGTTTAAAAAGAGCACTGGATGGCTATGAAGTGGTGATATAGGCGGGATTTAAAGATGGAGAGGGTATTGGAATTGCGGATGAAAGAGGGAATAAAATTTCACAGGGATGAGGACCGGATAATGAAAGATCTATCAAAAGCTGACGTTCGGATGGCCGGTGTATAGAGATCTGAAGACCTAGAGCGGGTATTGCGGGAATGTACCCAGGATTTGGGCTGAAGAAGTTCGGAGATATATGATGAACGGCGAGATCGGATAACTTGTACAAGGAAGGATGTCAGAAAATACTCACGGCGGTAGGAAGGATATAACCACTTTAGCTTTTCGTAAAAGGCGATACGGAGACGTCTCTTGGGATTTATTAACCGTTTTATTTTGCGTTGAGATCCCCTGAGATACCCCCATACACTGTGCAACAATAGTCAAAGTGGGGAAATATCAAAGAGGTGTCCAGAAGTCTGCGTGTTTCAATAGAGAAAAGGTTATGTGGGACTTATTGGTCCTCCTTTAACCTTAAATTAATAAAGCTATTTTCTGGAAGTCATCATCATCATCATTGCTGGCGCAACAACCCATAACCGAGTCTCGGCCTCCTCCAAAAGCTTCCGCCAGTTGGTTCGGTCTCTTGCGGCAGCTCTCCAGTTTCGGGTACCCAGAAGAACCCGCATCCGCTGCAACGGAGTCGACCCACCTTACATTAGGCCGTCCCACTCTCCGTTCAGCATTTTCTTACGAATCTGGCTGTCCTCCATCCTAACCAGAAAGTCAGTTGGTTAAAAATAAAATTACGATTAAAATTTCACATACAGTTGTATTCTTGTAAAAAAATCGCCGAGACTTATTAAAATAAATCTCCTAATAAGTCTTATATTGAAAGAAAGGTCCTTCGGATGATAAATGAGCGATTTGAAATGCCAATCGACAACTACTTACAGAAACTCAGAACATGAAAAGAGGTAAAGAGATTAAAATTGTATATAACTGCTTATGTATATAACTCTTTATTAATTTGGAGACCAATGAGGTTTTCCTTGCTGCTGTTTTTATATATGCACTTTGAAATCCGTTGATCTACGCAATAATAAATGCCAAGAATTTTAGCCAAAAAGTAAATGGATAGATATACTTAACAATCTATATATACTTGAACACATTGATAGTTTACACTCAGCTTTGTAAAATTTTGCTTGTCCACGGCTGCGGTTACCAAAACAGGGGACGTAAAGTCCGGTCAGGGGGGCGCGATACCACTTCAGAAAAGAAAATTCACGCTTAATAACTTTAATTTTAACTATGTTCAGAAAATTTAAATAAAATTTTCAATGCAATACTTGTTTTTTTTTTCACATGCACATACATTTCATATTGCATTGGGGGGGGGCGTAGGCAACTTTAATTTTAAAAGCGGGGGAGGGGCGTGATAGAAATAAAAGTAGGGGAAATCCTGGGCTAAGGCCAATAAAATGAGGATTATTTTTGCTTCTTTTCGATGAACCCGGGTGTTTTCCGGTTAGCCAGGTGTGCGTTTGCAACAGGCACGTATAATTCAAATTCTACGATGTTGTAACCGCTACACAACATTTTAATTAATACTTATATATTTTTTATGCTGATGAGATGAATGCCTGAATTTACATAGAATTATAGAAATCGGAGTAAAATTAAAATTAGCTTCAAGGAAATTCGTATTAAATAATGTAAAATTTCCTGTTTCCCCCCTCTAGATAAATTTAATTAATATGTTTCTTTTAACAATATGTTTTGATTAAGATCAGCATAGATATAAATTTTTTTTATTGATAATTAATTTCAATATAAAAAAATATTCAATAAAAACTCTTTTTTTAATAATATAAGCTCTAGCCAATTTGCTATATATACATATAGCATCGGTTTGCAAAAAATATTTTAAATAAGCATAGTTTGTAAAGTAAACAAATTTTATTTTTCCAATTTTTCAGCACCCCCATTGTTATATAGAATAGAATGGATGAAATAGGAGGATCATATCGGGCATTATTGAAAGGAGAAATAAGAAGATTAAAACGAAGCGATTATCAATCAAAAGGGTAGAGGGGTGAATAAAAGGGGGTGGAATACTCTGGGGGTTAAGGAAATATTAAAAAAAAAAAGTTGTGGGGGGCGGAAGAAAAACTGGACAAGAGGTTGTTATAGGCAATAAGGCTGTTATGGCAGTTGTGAAAGGGCAACTTGTAAAGAGGAATTACTGGACCAAGTGCTCGCCCACATTACCTTGCTTCTCCCCCCTCACAACTCCCTTTGCCCCCCTACAACCTCCTCCTCAGCACCCCTCTTATCCCCCCCTACACCATCTCTCATAGCCGATTATTCCGCTTTTGTCACCTCCCTCCCACTTAATATTAAATGAGCAACAAAGTTTTATTGTAACGTTAGTAATAGCTATAAATAGAAATTAATTGAACATTATACTTAGGCTCATTAGTTTTAACCCTTTAGCGTCTGAGCAGTGCTAGTGTATTGGGGCCCTATGGCCTGAGACCTTAGACCGGCTGTCGTGCACGGTTTCCTCAATACTTTTTAAAGCCAGAAAACAGACTATAAAGAATCCCCCCTATTTGACTAAGGAAACAGTTGCAGGTAAAATTAATTTGGAAAAACCCGAAAAGAACCCCATGTCAATTAGTTTACAACCCTCCGAAATTTTTGTGGAAACCATAAACCTCGTCACTGGGAAATACCGGACGGGGTGGAAACAGGGTTGGAGAAACGCAAATGCCAATTATGTAAAAATAATTTTCATATGTCCTGCACTCGTCCTAAACATGGATAAGAAAATGATGACTATTTTGTCTGCTAGCCATGCTCCTCTAGTTTTCATAAAATTAAGGAACGTAACTAAGTAGACATAGGGTAAACCATACAGTTATTGACACCCTTAAGACTAAATTTCTGTGGTAAAATTAAAAAAAAAATACTTTTTATGAAGGGATCAAATTGAAAACTCCTATAGCTCCTCTTTATTTATCCTTATAAAGACTCAAGATGTTTTTTTGGGTCAAAAGTTCAATAGTTTTACCATATGGCAATATTTATGGAAAAAAGTTCAAAAACTAGTGACACAGACACCCTGTGGATGGGTTATTGACACCCCCTGTCCCTATAAGGTTAATTTTTTTTTTTAAGTTTTATTAAATAACATTGTAAAGAAATAACACCACTTACACATATTAAACTTTAATGTAATATAAAAAGCAATTAAAATATTCAACCTCTTTATTTAACATTACAAATGAAATTTCGGTAGGTATATATAACGTAAAATAAAATAATTAATTGACATGGATTAATTAATTTACATACTCATTCATATCTTCATCTTCATTTATATATGGATCAGACTCCACGATGTAACACGCAGGACAAACAAATTCATCAGACTCGTCACTTTCAGGGAAATGTTCATATCCTTTTAAACACTCTGTGTGGTAGACCTTATTGCATAATCCTTATTGTAGGATGAAAATGCTTTCAGGATGAAGCATTTATAAATTAATCCTCATCTTCTAATATGTGTTGGACGTTCTTGAACCACTTCCTAACATTGGCTTCAGAAACACAAGCGTTGGTACCAGACTGGTACACCCTAGGAAGTCCTCTCTGCTGTAGAGGGGTGCCGTAAAAAAGCCTTATACCAGACATCACCAGGACAATTATCTTTAAAGACTGTGCTCGTATTTTTTAATTCAATAATATTTTTTACTAATTGTAAATTGTTGGAATCCCTCTTTCGCAGATTTTTCTATCTATGGAGCTAGAGTAAGCTCATCTTTATCTGAAAGCATCGGCCGTGGTTCAAACGATGATTTTACAAATTGATCACTTAATCTGAAGTTGCCCGAGAAACCCTAAATCTTTTGTCGTCAGTCTACAGGCGTTAAAGGGTTAATTCAAACAAAAGTCAAATTGAAGTAAGTATTCAACTTGCTCAACTATATATATATATACATATATATATATCTTCTTCCTTTTTTTTGTCCTCACGGCTGAAAACGAAGGATATTTCCTTATTCAACTGTTTTCAAATAAACTCTTAAATACGGGAGTAATGTGGACGGCTGATCCGGATTGAGTAGGGTATTTATGGAACAAAGAAAAATTAAATTAATTTTACAAAGATAAATGCATTTATTATTTATATTATAATAATAATGTGAGTTCATTTATTAAATATTAATAAAATCTATACAAATAAAGATGAAATTCTGTTTGTTTTTTTCTCTATAGAAATCCATACCGTCCTAAATTCTCGAAATTTTTCTCAGCATTTCTTTCATACCAGGTCCTGTCCATATTTGTTGCATAACTTCAGCCAATCTCTCGGTATGTTCTTTATTGTTACAATCTCGCTCTACATTGGTTTTTTACGAAATCGACCGTTTGAGTCGAGAAATCCTTTGATTTCAAATGAGGACAATTCCTAGTTCGGGTCGCATTTGCGACTATAAATAAAGCTCAAGGGCACTAAGGGTAGCTGGTATCAATTTGGAATCCCCATGTTTTTCTCATGGTCAGCTTTACGTTGTATGCTCTAGAGTAGGTTCACCTAAAGACCTAATTATATATGCTACAGAGGGTAAAACTGAAAATGTAGTATATCCTAAAGCTTTAGAATAGTAATCTATTAGTGCTATTTATGTTGTATTTTTTGTTCAAGATTATTAGGAAAATGAAAGTCCCCGGTTGAAACCGGGATATACAGCTAATAAGTAATATTACAAATATAAGTGTTTTTTGGGGATTTTTTAGTTAATTATGGTTAAAGGAAGATCAATAAGTTAATAACATAGTTTTTTTAACAACACGTATATTTCAGCGAGTCATCATCAGTGCTAAAAATTGGTAATTATTCGTCACATTTAACATGTTCGTCATATACATACATATAACCAACTCGTTATAAAAATGTGACGATTTTTAGGTTAGCCCTACCTACATATATGTAGATGACGAACATATTAAATGTGACGAATATTACCAATTTTTAGCCCTGGAGATGGCTCGCTGAAATATATGTGTTTTTAAAGAAACTATGCGGGACCTACTGATCTTCCTTCAACCATAAATATGTAATATTTAAAATATTGTGCCCAACGTAATCCAATTACTTTATTTTAATTATGACCAGTTAGGAATAAGGGTACTAGGACACTTTGAAATAATATTATAACAGCCTATTCTTTTTAATGTTTAAACATGCATTTACTTAATTATTGACCGAAGCAATTAATAATTAATTACCGATTGAGAGAGAATGAAAGAGCATTTGATCAAAGGAGAGCCATCAAGGCTAACCCGACATGATGGGGGTGGGGGCGACTAGTTCCTGATGTTGCTGTTATTGAATTAGAACAAATAATCAATTAATCCAATCCAATCTAGGAGGGGGGAGAAAGGGGGGCCTTATGAAGTAATGGGGGGGGGGAGGGGGCTCAATGGGTCCCAGATTGGAGGGGCGGTTTAATTTGGGGCGATTTAATCTGAGAGAGGTGAAACAATCGACATGAGCCAGCAACAGGTCCCCCCCCATTATCCCCCCCGGTAATTATTTCAAGATTGGTTTAGAATCCTCCGATCTCCGGAACTTCGGTAGCGTGCCTTACAAGGGTCTATAACCTGCTTCCTCCAATCTGATCCCTGAGGACTTGATGTAATTACTTATATCCAACAGTTAACAATCACAGGGATTATCGCTTGTTTTAATGTGTAATCATTGTTTCTGAAGAGCTTTTAGTTCATTCAAAGCATTAGAAATCATCAAAATTCACCTCAGCCCTTACAGTTGGGGTATTAAAAAAAAAAAAAAACGATTTTTATGGACATTCCTTTATGTTTGAGTTAAATTATATGTGGTTGTTATTCGATTTTTTTGATCTCTTGTGATGCCCAGAAAAAAAGACTAAGAATAGAAAATTTTAAATTTGTGTCAATAGTGCAGCCACCGAAAATACACATAAGAGAAAAACAACCCTTACCTGCCTAAGTGCTAATTTATCAATTTTTTTTCGGGAGGGACAGCTACGACGAATGAGCTATATTTAGAGAAGCGGTAGCCGACTTTGTTGGACACGAGGATGTTCTGGAGCGAAAGTGACACACTGAGTAAAAACTTGCTGAATCGGATGCCATCGAACTCTTTGGAAAGTCTAACTTCCTTAAAAAAATAAGTTTTAACAATGCTTTGTAATTAAATTATTATTATGACCAGAGGATAATGGTGGAGAAAACATTAGGGGATCCAGACATTTTCTGGGGGGGGGGGGCGCACTTTACATTTCATTATAATTACATTATTTTTTTACATAGTGATGTTGTAAATTACTATTAAAAACGCGACAACATAATGATAGAATTTAAACCTCTGTAATCCATCATGGTTATGAAATGGTGGGCTAACAGGAATTCATTTAACCGTTTCAAGTATTTATACATATTTATACACAAAATTAAAAGTTTTTTAAATATCGATAGTAATATCGAAACATTGTTTTTAAAAGATAAAGTGATAACCTCTGCCTCTAAGCACCCATGTACTATATAATTCATGGAAATGGAAAATAAACAAAACGCATCAATATAATTTTATTTATTTTTCTAATAAAAAATGCTTATCTACTCTCTAAAAAAAAATATTAGCTTCACGCAAAAAATATAAGACTAAAAAATTGAAAACATGCCTTCCAACGTGATGGAATAATATACAAACTTGAAAATTACTTGCTTGATGGCATAGAAACAAAATCACAGATTTTGTAACAAAATATTTTCGACCTCTATAAATCAACTACCTTGGAACATTTTTTTGAAGTATGCACGTTCCAAGGTATGTCTAGAAAAAAGTCACAAAGTCCTTTTTTTTTTCTCCAAAAAACTCCGACACATTAGAGGATTGCATTTCGAAAGTTGTAATGTCAAATCAACTACTTCGACAACTGGGAATCCTGTGTGCATGGTTTCTTGAGGAGGGTTGATATAGCATTCCTCTAAAGTTTCTTTGAGCTTTTGATAAAGTTTTTATTCTTTGCAGTTATGACTAAGCTAGAAACTGAAAGAAATTATTTCAAGGCTTAATAGATACCATCCACTATTCACAGAAAAGCTCATCTTATTCTCTAATAAAAAAGGACAGAAAAAAGTGGAAATGGAAACGTGCATTAAAGCTCCTATCGTTCCAAATGAAACATTCTACTATTCTACTCTCCCACCCCGGTCATCAACTCAGACTATCGATAGTTTTATGTCCGATACTATCGAAACTATCGATAGCGCAGACTATCGATCGTTTTACATCACTACATGACACTCTTCTCAATGAAAGCTTCACTTTAAAAAATCTAAAAATAGGAAACAACACCGGTTAAAGAGGAGAGGGGGTTTGTTTCTCGTAGCCTAAAACTTCGTCGAGCCGATTGTTTCAATCGAGTGCATGTCCGATTCCCGCAGGTACGTGACGGGTCCGGATCTAAAACGTAACCTTCTCTAATTGACGTAAGCCCCCTCGTCAGTGGCTATGCAATTAGGCCCGAAAGTCTACTAGAGCTAAATGCATTTAAAACAAGCGACGAGCCCGCAAATTAGAAAGGCTCCCTGGATACGTGCCGACTGGATTTGCAGGGTATGTTTGTCTAACGTGGAGACGTGCTCCAACTCCCTTGTTTCCCACATCCATTATACATTCCAAGCGTGCCCCGCATCTTCTCCTAGCCAACCAGTTCAATATAAATAATAAACCAGCCGAAAAACGGGAAAAATCTGGGGAAAAAAAAAAACACTGGGGTCTCTAGTAATCCCCGGAGTGGAGCACTATTCGAAAAAATAAAGAGTAGAAAAAGAGGGAGAGAAAAAACTCCCCTTCTTTCTTTTCTTCTCATCAGATCCAACAAGCGGTCATTAAAAGTTATTTCTTCAGACAATAAAAAAACATGTATTACTCTTACGACATGTATTTAAATTTTATCATCATATATATACATGACAAAAAATTAACTTGCTCAAAAAGTAATGATCAGATTTTAAATTAAATTTAAACCATAAGGTTCTTGTTATTAATATTCAGGGAAAAAATGTACATATATATATATATATATATATATAAAATATAGTATTCCAAAGATCAACACAGACATTGATGACCATACCGTTTTATGCCTTATAAGTCCCAATAAACAAAAAATATATAATTCAAAGTATAATAATATATTATATATAAAATTGCACATTTTTGAGAATATATATATTATAAAAAGCTAAAAGATTGAGCTTGGCCGGGATTCTAACTTGGATTTCCTTATCACTATTAAGAGGCTCTTGCCATTTGAGCCCCCCGGCCAATCTTTTATCTTCATTGCTATGTATCGTGGATGCTGCCTGGATAGGGCAATTAATTGCATTAATAATTTAATATAATATGTTCATCGTTTCAAAGTACTGAATATGCTCGAACCGAGTGGTTGGTTTTACCTGAAGGCAGCAGGCGGCAAGGTCCGGGGAATACCGCCTTGAAAGTATCCGGGCCATAAACGTATTGTTGGAAATTTAAAATAAGTAAAGCCCAGGACCGACAAGGCTGCCGACACTGACTCAGGGAAATTCCTAAGAAGGTGGTTGGAGAAACTTTGGACCATAAACCCGGGTTTTACCCCGGCAAAGACACCGCCGAAGAAATGTAGAAATATAGCACGAATGGGAATTTTAGGGTGGCCAACCAATAAAAACAAGTCTGAATAGAGTGGGGTGGAAATTTCAGGATGACCAGCCAATGGAAAGAAGTATTAATAGAGTGGGGGAAGAATATTGGTATGGAAGAGAGAAGTGAGGTTTTGGGAGGAGGTTCGAGGAGTCGAGTGTGGAGTGCGGGGAGAGTAGGAAGTGTGAGGAGTACCGAGTCCCGGGGAAGAGTGAAAAGTGTGAGGTTGGAAGGAAGCCCTAAAGGAGAGTTGCCCGAGTCAGGAAGAGGAGTGCCGGAGACGAGCGAGGAACTGAGAGCGGAAGGAGGTGGACGGAGTTGGACTACCCATACATCAGCTAAGTGTTAGAGATATGTCTATGCAGTTCAGTACTTGTAATAATATTGAGTGGTCAACCATCCAGTAGATTAGGTTAACATCATTCCCACTACCAGGCAGCAACCAGTCTTTAGGTGTCGTTTTTATATTACTTATAGACATTTATAATCTTTACAAAAAGGGGTATTTATAATGTATGTTCTTATTAATAAACTTAAATAGTATAGTCAGATTCAGTTTATTCTTTCTTTATTTTTATTAACCCCATGCCACAGATTTCTTAAAATAAAATAAATTGGTAAACACGTCACCTTTAGAAAAGTATCCAATGTACATAAATACATAAGTAAATATATTAATTTCATATATTAGCTTGATATAAGCCGTTTCTGGTAACCCCTACCCGCCTTAGAAAAGCGGTAGACCAGAAACGTAGCATCATATTCAAACTATCTAAAAATTATTTTAAGAATTTTAATGTAATCATGACAAGAAAAAGAATTGAATATATATACTTATATAGCCTGGTGTATTGGTGTCGTAATCTGCACATTGCCTGACCAAAAAGATGATTGTTGATATGATTTCAAAAATCTAATAAACAACTAATTATATAAGCTGAAGAAATAAGAGAGCATTATCATTATTATTTAATATTTTTTAAATAAATTTATCATTTAATTTTAGTTGTATAATCAATTATTGCACAGTTTTAATCGTTGTTTCCTATTACTCCATAATCGCTTTTTTGTTTTAGATAGAATTATGATATCCCATTCTTAATAATTCAAATAATTAATATTCTATATGTTCTCATCAAATAGACTGCCAAGCGACAGTCTTATAGAAGTTACAGGTATATGCCTTTTGGAAATTGATTTCTGTATTTATTGATAAAAAAATGGAATTTAGTAGTGTATCAGGAAGCAAAAGGGAGTACTACACATATAAACTCTTGATAAAACTACAGGTAAGTATTTTAATTCATTATCAAGGTATTAATCATATATAAAAATCATATATAATAAACATAAAAATCTACGATATTTTAATATAAAAATTATATATATATATATATAGGTGATAGTTGATGATAGTTGTGATACGCAATATAAAGTAATTTATCAACAGTCATATTGACAAATTTTATGTCCCTTTCGGGAAAAGATCCGAAATAAAGAAACGAATCAAGAACAAGAGTGGTTAAGGTGTATCGAGGTAGAAAGATAATTCTGAAACAGGTGAAAAAAGAAACTGAGATAGTGGCGGCGGATATTTAGAATGAAATACTGTGAAGATATTTTTTGCACCCCAAAGCCCGTTGTCCCATCTTCACTGCAGAATGAATTCGTTTAAAAAGATCCACTTCCATCAACAGCGAGGTGGGATACTGGAAAATATACAGCATCCAGCGATTGAATAATCATAAAAACGCCTGAGTGAATCCTTTCAATGTTTCCGACAGTGTGGATCCATTTGCAACAAAATGAAACCAAAATTTTCCAGTTTCGGTGAGATGAATCGTTTAACAATCTGTCCAATTAACATGCATAAACAGAGGTTAATAATGAAATCCTTACTTCAAAGTTATGTGGAGTAAACGAAAACGATTAAAACTGGTGGATGAAATTTGAGTCAAGGAAATGGTGAGTTATACTGTATGAGTTATTATGAGGAGGCCGTGGAATAATATATTCTGTAATTCCCTCACACTAATCGATAGAAATGACTCTATAATATATATTGACTCTAAATATATATGGTAAAAGGGAAGCTACTTAATTAAAGCAATTATCAATCCCATTGATTTCAAAGATATCATATCTATCCATCTAATGAGACGCTACCATTAGCTGGTGAGTCATCGCCCCTACCAACAGCAAGTGATTGTAAAACCATCGATAATTGAAACTGTCGATAGTTTTAATACTATAGGACTATTGATGATTTTCAGTGGCGTTGAAATCTCCCTTATCTAATGTAATGACCGGACCGGGTAGGCAAGGGGTATCCTTCTTATCCTTGGGGGCCCTCTTTCGGGAAAATTAATTTTGATGTTTTCGAAAGTTACAAAAACTATCGAAAGTCTCTAGGTTTGAAACTACCTATTGTGATGACCCACACATAATTATTTGTGATAATAATAAGAGGTGTTATGATGTATATTATGTATGGTATATGTTAATAAGAATAATGATATATGATTGTAGTAATTATTGTCATTAGATGCCCAAATAGATAATTGAATATGTTACTTATATAAATATGCTAAATAATAACATAGGGCCAAACTCCGTACCCTAAGCCCTCTTTATCGCTCCACTCCAAAAGAGTCTAGAACAGTCTTAGTTAGAATCTTGATCTATATAGACGTATTGCTGCCATGTGCCCTGGCCAAACCCCACTCACTACCCTATTCAGGCATGTATTATTTAAAATATTAGTTATATATATTTTAACTAATAATAAACACATATTTACTTCCACTGCGTTAATTCTGTGTTTTTGCTTGTGTCCCAGTTATTTGATATAATTAAGATCCACGGACCTTTTTACTAACCCTATTAATTATAATTAAACAAGGGACATAGTACTATATTTTTACATCACTAGTGTTATTTTTCTGGCCATCCTCATTGCCACTCAACATTAAAATTACTGCATGGATATTATATTTACAACTTATACGATGACAGTGATCAACTGTGGTGTGCACTCTGAGAATCATTCTGTCTTCTTTCATTCTTAAATCTGCCAGATCTCATCCGTTTCGCCACCTCTAAACTCCGTTCGCACTCTCCGTGATATGTCTTCTGGCCTTCCTCAAAGACTCTATATAAGTAGGTTGTCTCCCATACTATTCAGTTTTTCTGTGATTACATGAGCCATTTCGAATTTTCCTTTCAAAAATTTTCCATAAAAAGCTTCTAGATCCCTACTACTACGACACTTTTGTTCAGGTTTATGGCCCCAAATGCTATTAAGGCGGTGTTTGTTGGCCTTAATGATTGGACCAAACACTCCTCTCCATACTGACAAGGAGTCCGACTAGTGAATATTATTTGGACTTAGAATTCAGCATTCTTTTGATCTCCGACTCTGTTTCCCGAGCTACCATTACTCATGTTTATGACCCCCCTTGCTTCTAAATGCGGTTCTTATTTGATCTTATGTCTGATCGGACCTCACCGCATATTCAGCTAATCCTCTAATACTGACCAGGTAAGAGCCATATCAACCTCCAGTTCTTCATTTAATATTACCTTAATTATTAAAATAATGAAATCCTGTATTGTCACCATCCAACTGCTATTACTTTATCACTCTCCACTTGGTCCTTCTATCACAGATTAGGGGATTGTCCTAGCATTCCAGCAAGTTGATTTCCATCCAAGGTTTGCGTCGGGACCAAATCCTCTGATCCAGCTGTTTTGGACTGCTTTAGTGAATGTCAAACTTGTTGTCTAGATATTTTTTTTTTTCGCCATCGCCATCTCCATCCTCCATTTACAAATACTGGAAAAAAAAAACTCTGCTTAGAATCTTCTAAGTACTAGCTGGTCTAGTATCAAGAGGTGCCGTCCTACCCCTTTGGTATTTGCCCAAGGTTTCGCATCTGTAGGTTAAAACTGAACGAAAAATCGTTTTCCATATTTTACAGCGTTGGGCTGCTGAACGGCTTCTCAAATGGTGTCTCAATCGTAAGAACAACGATAAGCCGTCTAAGAAGAAATTAATATCATATTAATAAATATGAGAGACATTAATATCATCAATATTATTTTTGATAATATTTCTCAGTAAATTTATTATTAAAAATAATCGGCGCACGGGGGTATTAGTGTTTGAGGTATTTTAAACTTTTAAGGCTTTATTCATTTTTAAAATAAAACTTTTTGACATTTAAAAGCTAAAATAAATTTTTTTTATAATTTTAAACAAATTAAGTAAATGAATACGAATTTAGTTAATTTGTAGTTATTTAGTTGTTGTTGGTTCTCAAAATTTCTAGAAGGAGGTGCTGATCTCTCCTGCCCCCCTTGCGGATGCCAATGATGAACGATATATTGACACCAAGATGTAAAATATACTTTGTCCTCGTCTAATGTGGGCAAAAATGTTTTCAGATTTTAATACCTGATGCTTTTTTATTTTGTTTTAACTAATAGAGAGCCGGAAATCGGAAGCTTCATTGGCAACTTCTATAATACACTTAGTAACGATGGGGGGCAAAGGTTTATCCGATTATGGACTTGCTAATAACCCGGATAATCCCATACTCCTTGGGGAATTACACATTAAAATCTCCCCACTTTTCCCTTTGTATAAAATCTCCATTCCCAATGCCGTTGGTCCATTTAGCAAATTGGTCGACAAATTTTGGTGGGAGGAAACTCATTCAGGAAGCTAAGGGATTCCGGGTCCCTCTCTTTCAGCTAAAAAAAAAAAAAAAAAATATCGAAACAAGAAGACAATTTCACAATTATATATAACTTGTAAGGATGTACGCACGTTTACGACCAAGGGTTTATTCGGGTTCTTGATTACTTTGAAGGATGCATTTACACATGAGTCATAAGTATTTACACAACTAACCACAATATTGAGTTCAAATATTTTTTGTCACGTTTACCGAAACTCTCCAGGTTCCCTAATGAGTAACTCGATAGAGGAAAGAAAGTCTCATAACAAAGACGCAACGCTCAAGGAATCTGACGTAACTGATATGTTATGAAAGACGAGGAAAGGTGAAGTTAAGTTAAGAAACATTCATCTTCAATGAGTGGATTGGTTACATTATTCTTGGTGAAGTTGGAGCTTCCCCATTAGAAGTCTCCTGAAATGAGACGACTTCATTCGTCGGATATCATAGTTCGTTAGACTCATACTATCTTCGCTAGAAATTACCAATAAAATAAAGCCTTAATGTATTTAAGCATTCGACATGAACGAAACGCTCAAAGGGATACAAAACATCTCAAAGATCGATCTTTTCAAAAAAACAATCACCTGTACATCAAGACAATTTTTAAGAATTAACCCCCATATAAATTTTATTTGGCATATGAATAACAAGCGTGCCAAATTCCTTTAATATCAGACAAGACCGGTAAATTTTAATAATTAACCCCCCCCCCCCCAAAAAAAATATCGTTAATAAAATTTATGTATTATCCCAGAAACGTTTGCAGGGGAATACTTTAAAACTTCCTAAAAGTTCATAACGCTACGCTGGGACTCAAACTAACCATAATAATTTCCAAAAAAACTAGTAAACTGTAGGCAATTAGCCAAGCAAATTTATTCATGGTTATCAATGGTATACTCAAGAATATTAAATACAATTTAGGAGAACGATGTTTTACTCACTATTTGCGCTGCACCATTTCCAGATCAAGTTTTGGGGAAAATCTACCCATTTTTACAAAACAGGGATGAATAAATGTAAATATCCTTTAATCTGAAGTACTGCAAGTTTTCTTTGAACTGTACTTCAACGGAACATTTTTGTCTCGTGGAAAAAAAAAAAAAAAAAAAAAAAAAAAAAAAAAAAAAAAAAAAATATATATATATATATATATATATATATATATATATATATGAGGTGGCAACCCGAAAACGCTGTTCATAAGGTTTTTTTTTTTCCCATTTATTTGGATTTATGAAGTGCGAAGAACTGGACAGGTTCAAATCACCAATGGATTTGAAACTGCGTAGCTCTTATATGAGAGTGTTAAGTCCCATTTCTTTATTAAAACTTATTAGTTTTTGGATGATTAGAGAGATCGTGAAATTTCCATATATTTTTTCCCTGTACATTGGACAATCCTCTCTGATGTGCCTCACACATATTACTTATTGTTGGCATTGAGTGGCCGTATGGCTTTTAGGCCATCAGATAATTGTGCCAGTCTATAATTTTTTTTAAATTATTATCAAAATCAATAAAACAGTTTTAGACTAGGTAATTTCAAATGAATATTTGAATACAAAACCTGACCCACTAGGCAACTGATAGACAAACAGGATGCAAGCTAGCAGCAAACGAATTTCGCTATTCTCCTCTACCGTTTGTACATGAAATTATTCCGATATATTGTAAATTTGGCTGAAAATATATTCACCTCTAAAATAACCAACCCACACGATCCGCTGACCTGTAAACTTCTGAAATAATGCTTAACCAGCTGTTCCAACAATTATTCTACGTTTAGAAATAACAACAATCGCTCAGACTTGGTTTAATAACTTTACCTTAAACAAGCCGAAGAAAATATTGTTTATAGACCATTGTTTTCAATTTTCAAAGCCATATTTTAACCTTATGTGGGAAATAATCAATTTTAAGTGTAAACATAATTGTTTAGTGTCGTAAATAGATGATATAAATAAAATGTTAGTAAATTTAGATTTTATGAATGAAAATATCTGCTTAAAATCGAATGAAATAAAGAAGTTTCTAAAAGTCTTAAATTAAGGGTGTATAGTGCAAACCATTGGCGGATACAGGGGGAGTGCTGTGGGAACTGCCCTTCATTTCGAAAAATTTTGTGATTTAAACATAGAATTAAATTTCCTTAAGGTGAAAAAGAAAGGTAAAAAACAAATAATATGCAGAGCAAGTATAATTTGAGTTGTAAGAAATCAAGATAAAGATAAGAAATGTTATTGGAAGATTTAGGGGGAAGGCCGTGGGGTTATAATCCCTCCCCTTTGGGAATTCAGCCCCCTTTACAACCGGCTGGATCCGCACATGGTGCAAACCAGTTCTTTTATAAGAATTCGAGACCTGTAAACTAGGTAGCGCCAAAGAAAACAGTATTAAAATAATGAAGATAAAAGTCTGGGATCAGGGTACTAATGAATGGAGGAGTAGGACCAAAAAAGAACTGCTTACGGAAACTGGTCAGCCCATATTTCGTAATACAGTATACCCTCGATATAGCGAACTGGTAGGGGGTTTGACGGACTGGTAGCGGGTATAACCGAGGATTCTTTTTTTTTAGCCAATGGCCGCCTAATTTGATCATATTTAGAAGGAAATTCATTCATTAGAACTAGTTAAATTAAAACGCATGTATGTAATTTATTTTTAGATAAACTACATATTAATTAAACAATGAGATTCAATAATTTACCTGCCAAGTTCACTTGAGAGTTCTTTAGCCTTAGCTTTAATAAGAGTGTCTGAGATTGATATTTGAGATCTCATTTGTTTAAAGCAATTTAACATTTTTTTGTTTTCCAAATATTCGTGAGCAGCAGAGCGCAGTCGTTTATTTGATTCCATATTTTTCTGCGATAGTTTTCTTACTTAGAATTCCCGATTCAATATCCTGCAGAATTTTCAATTTTTCCTCGATTGATAGGGATTTACGTTTGTGAAACACGTTTACCAACGAACTCATTGTGTATTAAAAAAAGCAGTATAAGCGACTACAGAACCCTGATTCGAATAATACAGAGGTCGAAACAGAACTGAGCTAGTTTTGAGAAAAAAATCGATGGAATCAGAGAGAGAGAGAGAGCAAATGGAAATCGGATTAGTTAAGAGTAAAAAAACACCTCAATTCTAGAAACTGGTGCAACTTCGTCTTCCCGCGCTCATTCTACGTAATACAGTAAAAAAAAAAAATAATAATAAAAATTCTAGCAGTTCGTTATAACAGAATATAATAATTCTCAGGCATCAAATTTAGTTCGTAGTTCGCACTAACCGAGGGATTTCGCTATAACGAGGGGCAGACAAAAGCTACGATCTAAAAAAGCGAATCAAGGCCCTGATTCAAACGGAAAATAACGAGACGAGAGTTCGCTAAAGTCGTAAATAGCAATCTAAATGATGAGAAATTACACTCGTGAACACGTTGACAATTCTATGTGATTCTGCCAGTTCACAACCGTCTAGGTAGTGATGATGGGAAGCCACTCTTCGAAATTATTATAAAAATTGAAATATTATTCTCAAAATTGTAACTGGGCTATTCCACGTTAAATCATCCAGCCGATTTTCAATATTATACTTTACCCCCTCAGATTTTGATAAAAATCTGTGCTTATAACGTCCATACACAAATAAGTAAAAATGTCATATTTTAACCAATTCCCACAAGCAGTTTAAGAATCATAATCTAAACTTTAAAGACATTTGAACTCAAAAGATATTCGTTGACGACTTGTACATCTTAAGACCTTCCTATGTACAATGGGTATTAATTGAACTGGAGCTTTCAATGTTGAGGTAAAGTAAAGGATCACAAAGAAACTTGACTAATTAAGACTTTTCAATTTTTCATCTTGACTAATTAAATTATTTCAATGTATATCTAAGTAAAACTCTAATAAATCAATAACCCACACATATAATTTCATGATTTGATAGAGGATTTCATCAGAACTTTATCAAAATCTGAGAGTAGAGGGTATAATTTTGAAATTCGGTTTGATGATTTGATGTGGAATGGCCCAAAATAAAATCAGTTCTAGTCAAAATTTAACGGGTAACGTTAATGAATAATAAAATTTATAAGAAAGAAATAAACAAGACTTCAGCAGGTAAAGAACAGCTATACAGTGTCTGAATCTTGAGTATTTCAATATTCACAGTGATCAGGAACAAAATTAAATAAAAAAAGATAGGGTACCCCATTTTTTTTTGCTTTTAAGCTTCCGAGAAGTGGTGCAGAGTAGAAATACGCCAGAATTAAAATCGTACAGGTGGCACTTTTCGCGCACGCGCCTTTTTTTACATGTGTGATATGCTAATTTTACTACGAACACACACACACGCACCCACACACACACACACACACACACACACACACACACACACACACACACACACACACATCGACTCACACACATACACACATTTGTAAGCAATGCGTACGGGCAACATAACTTTTATTACATTAATAGGCTTTTCAAAAGTAAATTACATTGCGCGATAAATAGAGAGAAAATACAGGAGACCGCATATTTTACATATAATATATAACGGATCCGGTGTCTTCTATTTTTTATGCAGTGTAAAGAGGACCAATGATAAGACACTATTTACAATTATTGAATGACATGATTAAACGACCTTATCGCATAATATGTAAATATTGAAAATGTTTTGACCCCATTGCATTGTTATTTGTTTATACACGGAGAAATTACAAATTCCAAATTTATATTCGATTAGTCTATCGGTAACTAAAGAAACATTCACTTCGACCGCTCTTCATACCGTTTTTTCTCTTTAAAATGTGATTTTTCATATTACTTTTGAGTTAAGTGCATCTTAAAAAATTAATCTATTAAAAATGGTAAAACCTTAAATAATAAAGAAACTCAAGCATGCTGCAACCCATGAAGAGAATCGATGCAGAGTCTGTATCATTTGTTTAGAAAAGAAAAAGATTGTTTATAAAATATCCGGTGGTTTGTTAAATAAAGTACAGGATTTATTGAAAAATAAAATGAACTACTATTTACCTAACAGCTGTCAGATTTAAATAATTTATTTTGTAAATTCGATTAATGTACAAATTTAAATATGTACAAACACATTTTTTATTTTGGTAATTGTATTTACTTTTCAATTGTTTTTTGCAATTATAGTAAACATTTTTTAATACAAATGTTATTTTGACTTTGTTTATTGTTTAATTATAATAAAAATCAGTATTACTAAGACTTTGTAATTATATTTTACTATAATACTTTCCTAGTACCTATTGCTTTCAAATTTATCTCAGATATTTATATACCCTTCAGTATACTATATTCATTATTAATTGTTTTAAATATGTGTGCGTGTGTGTCAAATCAGCGCATTAGACATATAAATACGGGAAAAAACACAATTTTTGGACAGAAAAAGCGTTTTTGCGCATGCGCGAAAAGTGCCACCTCTACGATTTTAATTCTGGCGTATTTCTTCTCTGCGCCACTTGACGGAAGCTTAAATACAAAAAACAAATGGGGTACCCTACCTTTTTTTATTTAATTTTGTTCTTGATCACTGTGTATTAACTCGTGGAAGGATAAGTCAAAACAAATAGCTACAACAGCTCTCATAATACATACGAGTATGAGCAAC
Source organism: Aelia acuminata (assembly GCA_911387785.2). Lineage (NCBI taxonomy): Eukaryota > Metazoa > Arthropoda > Insecta > Hemiptera > Pentatomidae > Aelia > Aelia acuminata. The sequence goes on along the minus strand of OU426980.1, from coordinate 141,712,134 downwards.
TGATTTAGATTTTTATATACGAAGGTCCTTCCACCTTCCGGGAACGAAACAAATGGGCAAAAAACATCGGAAAGGATCGGGATGGAATTTAGATACGCATTCCCATGAATAAATTTACGAGACAACTTGAATTCTGACGGAGATAACATTAATAGGATACATGTCGGGTAACTCGAAGCTGAAACTACACAATCCGTTCGGCGGACTCTAGCCAAAGGTACATAATTCGTTCCGTACCATATAGCCGAAAAGACCACTCCCCCTCCACCCCCCCATGGTTGGATAAATAGTTTTAAATTTGTTTAAATTTTATTCAACAAGCCTTATTAATTTAATAAATAAATTTTTAGTAGTGGTAGGGAAGGGGGAGGGGATATTATAATTTATTTCCAGAAATTCATAAGCATAATAAGTCCTGCGGAAGCCCTTGATCCGATCCCACCATGTTAATTTCTTCGTCAAAACGTTGAACTTAAAAATATCTAAATTTCATTTGGTCTCTTTCTTGGAATATTTAAAATTCTCTACTAATCCAAAAAGAAAAACGTTGAGTGCATAAGCTTACCTTGTAGGAACCCAAATTCTTGACAGTGCAGGATAAGCGAACCGACCTCCCAGCGGGCACCGTGATGTTTTCCATCGCCCCCATGAATTCAGGCTCCAATTGATCTGAAACAATATCACAGGAATAATAACACTTATCAATTGCATAAATTAATGGTTGATAATAAAAATTAGATAAGTCCCACACCTAAAATTTTCAAAGAGATAATATTAAATATAATTGTTAGGTGGTCATAGAAATCAGCCCTCTAGTAGCAAAGCATGGAACTGCCTCTTGACTGGCTCTTACCCTCCTTCAAGAATACAGAGATGATTTACTCTGTTAGATTAGTACATGTACTCTGCTAGATACATGTGTGTGTTTTTTTTTGTTTTTTTTACTGGTTTGAGTGTACACAATGAATATCAGTGAGTAAATAAACCAAACCAGCCGAACAAGAGTAGGCAGGAGAGCGATGAAGAGGTACAACCAGCTTATATAAAAAAGGCATAACCAGAAACAATGAAAGAGGTAATTTAACTATCCGAAGTCTCTCAGTATGTGATTCGAACGTTTCAGCAACTTCATTGCATAGGCCTCACCTATTAATTTTTTTTCTATTTATACAAGTTGTATATATATTATAATAGGGTTCTTGAGGTTCAGTCAATAATATATTAGGGTAATGTAGTTAGTTAGTTTCTTTACATCTATGTACTTTATATAGCAATATCTATAAGCAACATTGTAAGTATGTTCATACACTTGAATTATGTATAGTCATACAACCTATGTATTTTATATATTTATATTGTTGTTAACCTTAGAGTAATTTTATCTATATGACTCAAATAATTGTATTCCAGTCTGCTTGTTCATTGTAGGGAATGATGATGAGAACAATATGATCTCAGATGATGAATATATTTTTTATTATTGACTTAACCTGAAGAACCCTATTATAACATTTATGTAAAAGTATGTAAAGTCAAGAAAACATATCCGATATAAATATATATATATATATATATATATATATATATATATATATATATATATATATATATATATATTTAAATTTACTAGGGGCCCGGTGTGGCTGTGCGGTAAAGCGCCGTACTCCCATGCCGGAGCTGCGGGTTCGAGTCCCGCCCTGGGTGGTGCTTTTCTTTCGTAGGAGAAGTATCACCCAGTGCCATGGGTGTTAGTATGGGCAGTGTTGGGCTTCACTGGAAGCCTTAAAGTCCCAAAAAAAAAAAAAAAAAATTTACTAACCATAGTGTTTGAATCCCTGTGTTGTAACATATTCCGATTAATATTCATTTATTTTATTATTTTCCACATAGGGCCGTATATTTTTTATGTTATGCAGCACATTTCAATCACATAGTCTACCCACACACGCTTAAATCCAGCAAATACCATTCAAATGGTGGCATTCCCTAGTCAAAAGGAATTACCCTCACCGAACAATAACTGATATCCGAACTTTAATAACATTCGACATGTATATATACTTTTTAATTTAATAACCCCAGTTTTTACATGACTTTGACGTAATAGATTCCGATTAATATTCATTTATTTTATAGCATATTTCAATCACATAGTCAACCCACACACTCTTAAAACAAGCAAATGCCATTCAAACGAACATCGGATCGGTGACATCCCAATGTCAAAAGGAATTAACATCAACGAACAATAACTGATATCCGAATGTTATAGCAAAAATATAACGAATAACATAGATTATTCACCACCCGTCAAAGTTAATTTTTTCCCAGCTCTGATTCGCAGAGTTAATAATTCTGTCAACTTAAATGAGCCTTTAAGATATGGCTTATTGAGTCGATCTGGAAATGAAGAATTATAATTAAAAAAATAAACAGATTAGTTATTAAAATAACTTGTTATATTAAAGGCAGAACTGAGAGGGATGGTTGATTGATTGCTCCAAGAGGGGGGAGGGGGAGAGGATATGTTGTGTGGACTAGAGGGGTTGTGCGAGCAAGTGAATTAATTGAGACTGCAACAATTATAGAGGCAATATAACCCTCTAATTGCCCTTTAAGGTAAATTATTCCGAGGCTTGGGTAAGCTCATTAAAACAAGAACGGTTGGCCCTGGTAACATGTCCTCTATCGCATAAATAGGTTGGGACCCTACAACCTGAGAACGTGTGGACGGACCTCGTTACCGATCAGTTCCGCTCATAATGGCTGGTTATATGCTAATCCTCAGCCTATATTGTCCTCCAAACCAAGGAAAATATTGGCTCAGTTCGACACGTTCAATAAAGGGCATCAAAGGACCGGTTTCTAATCCGAGTTATGTCTAAGAGCGTCGAGGAAGAGAAAATCGTATCAGAAACTTCGCCATTAGTAACTCCTAAAGGATATTATGAAATAATAGTTTAAAAAAACACGGCTTCCTTTTTAAATAATTAACTGATTTTGACAGGTAATTAATCCTCTTTGCCTGGGCCGTTTAAGACAATTATGCTAACCGACTCTCTCAAGGGTAAGGAATAAGCGATTTTTCAAAAATTAAAATATCGGACGAAATTACTTTGATTCCTTATCATAAAATTAAAAATTAACAGTAAAAATAATTGGTTCAATGATATCTATCAAACTCTTGACAAACAATGATATTATGAATATTAATATATTAAAATATTAATAATATATATATTAATAATAATGATAAGGAAGGCTTAACGAACCCGAAGGTTCGACAGCCGACAGCACAAGTCGCTCCTTGCACACCTCTAGGGTCTTTTCTAAATTAAGGCTGCAAGTTAATGGACTAATATGGTTCAAACAGTTACTTTTTCTCAACAAATGATTACATTAAAAGTAATCGCTTTAATTAACATATGACCAGGTAAACGAGAATACGGGTTAATGAAATATTTATTTTAAATCAATTCAAAAACAATGGAAAAAAAAAAATATATCACACTAAACTGGAAAAAAAAACAGTCATTCTTCAAATATTTGATGAAATAAATTTTTGTCACTGTATGTCCATGAGTATATAAATAAAAGAGCCTTACTTAATGGTAGTTTCAATTGTTCAAACCATGTATTTAAGAATAAAACTTTTGAAGTTCTGCAACTTCTCATATTGCAAACCCTCTTTTTTTGTTTCAAGTTCAATTTCATATTGTGTCCTAGATAGATAGAGATAGATACACAGTTTTTAAACTGAAAGGTAGGACACCTTTATCTTCAAAAAAATGTAATAGATTTTCTTCTTCTTTAGGGGAGAGCGGGGCAGGTTGGCAACAGTTTTCACTTTTTTGATTGTTGAGTCGTTTCTGTTAACATAATCCCAATGGGGCTGAAACCACGTATTAGAGTACTTCAATATTTTTTTCACAACATAATATTTAATACTAAGATCAAAGAAAATTGAAGAATTCGTCAATCCAGAATATGCCAATTAACCCCCTATGTGGGGCAGGTTGGCCTAGAAGGTGGGGTTGTTTAGCCATTTCATTCAAGTACTGCCTGACACATATTATTGTTATTAAAAGCTGCACTATAATGGTATAATAATTTTGAATCGGTTTTTAACAGCTTTTAAGGGAAAATAGAATGACAATAAAAGAAGATAGAAGTTTAGACTGCCGTCACTTTTTGCATAAGAAAAATCGCTCTCATTTTCCTCGCTGGAACTAAAGACAATTGGTAGTTTCAACTTTGATTAAGTTTACCTTGCTTTTGTGAATTGCTACTGAGCCAAAAAAAAACTTGAAGAGAGCCAACTAACCCCACAGGAGAGATCATATGAAAGATGACTGTCAGGACAGGGGAGAACAATCAAACAAGAAACAGGTTAGTCGAAAGATTAGGTTTTTCAAAGCAGTTTGGGGCTAAGTTAACAGAATCGGAGTCAAATGCTTTTCCATGCCTTTAAACCAACTTCACTGAAAATAAAAAAAATTACTTATATGTTGTAAAATCAATTAAAGAAGCACACTCTTATGTACACTGTTAGCATCGGATTGAAAACTCAGGACAAGACTCCCGAGGTCGAGCGGGTCACATGGTACAATGGTGGGGCCTTCACAACAGGTGTGACGGAAACTATAAGCCGATGGCCAACCTATCCCCTACGCCAACCAACCCCGCTCTCCCCTATGTATTTTTTTTCTTTTGAAACCTACGTTTAATGATAGTAAAATTTATTTCCACTCATAAAGAATAACTGGAGCATTCTGAATTATGTTTTTTGTTAATTTTAGTTAACTGTAAGTGTGTTTAAGTAGTTTCGAAACTTTGTCCCTTCACATTAACGTTGGGAATAACCTCAGTAATAGAGTTTGTAGGTGCTATATAGTTTAATTTATTTTTAAACAAAGAATGATTAACTGTTTAAAGTAATCATTTGATAATAAAAAGTAACTGGCAGCCTTAATGTAGAAAAGACCCAACCTCTATCCACGGACCATCATTCAAACCCAACTTCCTAAGATCTGCCTTCCTACCTCCGTCACGGCCCTCAGACGTTTTCCAGTCTGCCCCGTGCTTATTAATCTTTTAGGGATTCGCTCACAACCGCAATTTTACATGCCCAAATTATTCACCTCACTACAATTACCTCTATTATATTTGCTGGATATGATAGAGGTGATTGCCCACTCAGTTCGGCGTTGTGTAAATATCTAAATTATCCGGTTGTCGTCCCTCTTCGGTCCAAATATTCTACGCAATACCTTATTTATAAAAACCTTCATCATTTGCTCATCCCTCAATGTTAGCGGCCAAACTTCGTATCCATAAAGGACCTTAGGAAGAATAATAGTTCTGTAAATTGCCGTGTCCCTGATTTAATTAAATTATAATGTGGGTTAGTAATGAGGTCCGTTAAGGTCGTTTAGGTCCGTGGATCTTAATTATCTTTAATAATTGGGACATGCAAAAAATAGACAGAATTACGCAGTGGAAGAATATTATAATTGGTGAATAATATATATACATATATACATACAGACAACTATATCTAATTACTATTAAAATACAAGCCTGGGCAAAGGAGTGGGAGGCCGACAGCAATACGTCTAACTGGAAGGAAATTCGGCTAGAGACTCTCCTCTGAGAGTGGGGCCTTCTCAGAGCAATGGCGATAAGGAGGCTTTAAGGTACAAAGTTTGGCCCTATGTTATTACTTAACATATTTATACAAACTCAAATATATTCAATAATCTATTTGGGCACCTAATCAAACTAATTATAATCATTCTCACTAATATCTACATATACAATATTTCTATAATAGCCCTCATATAATACAATATAATAACAATTAATATACATCATATTTATATAATAAATGGCCTAACAATTATATGTGTGGATCACCACAAAATCCTGATTTTTAAGTTTCGGGACAGAAGGCGCGAGATAAGCAATTCCGCTACTAAAAAGTAGCAAGCGTTTCCGGCCCTTAATATAGCCCTAATTTCCTCATCGATTTCGTTTTTTATAGTTACCATCACCAATAAATATCTAAATTTTTTACGTGTTCAAACATATTCCCTTCTACACTCATATCAGCCAAATCGACACCGCTTCTACGGCTAACCATATATTTTGTCTTAAAATTGTATACATTATATTTAAAGAATTTTTATATAAAGAGAACAAATAGGCCTTGGCCGGGACTCGAACCCGTGTCTCTGCATTACCGTTGCAGCGCTCTACACTGATCTCAAGACTCGTCGATATCGCCAGATTCCAGAGAGTAATAGTGGGCTGGACATTGTCCAAGGGTTGAATCTAATCGACACATTGCCATTGTGAAACGTTTATTAATAAAGTTTAATAGGTGCTGTGATTTAAAATAATTTTTATCTAAAGATTTTTATTGCGACGCCTTTATATGCTGGCGGTCACCCATCCAAGTACTAACCCCTTTGACGTTGCTTAACTAGTATTACTAATTCCAATTGCCTTAGCCCACTCGACTTTACTAGTTTTTATTAAATATAAGTTACAAATTTATTTTTATGAATATTGATTATTAATATGAAAATATATTTATTCATATAATTAATCGATCGTGAATTACATTAGACTACTTACATGCAAATGATTTCCGATTTATATATATATTTACTAATTTCGTAATTGTACAAATGAGTGCTGGAACGTAAGATGCCTTTCTTTATTTTTTATTCATAAATAAAAAAAAATAGAAAAATGATCCTAGTGATACCTGGAATGATTTAATAATTATTTTAATTGCATAATTTTTTTTCTGTAATGGATGCCTGATATAGTGTGATAGAAAGGTTATAATTTTAAGGTGAATTCTTTTCCATATCGATTTCAAAAGAGACGTGACATAATGATCCCAAAGGCGATCTCTACACTTGCGCAGGCAGCAAAAAAGAATTGTCTCTAATATTATCTGTTTGTTCACGGATTTGCAGCATCTGTCCCAACAGTGAATATTAAAAAATTATTTCAACACTCTGTTCCCAACAGCCTCAAACATTAAACCATTGCACTATATGGAAGGCTGTTGTTGTTTTATTGATGACATCATTATTTTTTTTCATATCGGAACATAAATTAGGACGGTATGCATAAAAACATCGTTTATACAACACAGGATAATTATGACTTTATATACAACTTTTATGTATAGATGAATAGACGAAAAAAAACAAAAAAAAAATCGGGAAATTGAAAATGAGAATATACATCGCGATTAATATGAGGAAGATTATAAAATAGTAATATTATTTATTCATAAATAAAAAAAAAAAAAATGATCCTAGTGATACCTGGAATGATTTATTTATTTATTTATTAATAATTTTTTTAATTGCATAATTTTTTTTTTTGTAATGGATGCCTGATATAGTGTGATAGAAAGGATATAATTTTAAGGTGAATTCTTTTCCATAATTCTTTATTTCTTTATGTTGCAGTTTGGGGTGAAAAAATAAAGTTCATTTATTTATATTAAACAGACGGCAAAAAAGGTTGAAAATATCATCTTAAAGACTTAATTGGTAAATAATTAAATAAATTCCTTTCTCCATGATTTTATTCAAAAATCAATCTTTCACATTATATCAACCCAACGTTTCGGAGTTTCCTCCACCCTCCGGGCTATTATTGTTCTATTTTATAAGTATCAACTTTACCAAGTTTTTTTTTTTATATTTCTCAGTCATAAACTTATATTGTTAAATTATATTTGATTCGTCGTCTATAGAACAGAAATATCAAAAACACAATTAAAACTTAAATTAATAACAATATACATTACATTAATTTGCACTATGGCCACCCTATCAGTGACAAAACAGTGACTCGACATTAACTGTATGATTCACTGATCAACGCAAGACTGAGATTGTAGACAATCGCATCTTATTTATAGTTGAATAGGGGCCCAACCAGAAAGGCGCAGAACATTACAAAACAGGTGATCACTTTCTAATACATGACCGCAACCGTTGCACGCAAATCGAGATCTATCACAATATAACAGAAATAATTATCAGTTTTTGTTTCACGTCTCAGTATTAAGAACTTATAGTTTAAAATTTCGCAAAAGATCGAGTTAAAACGCGATAGTTACCTTGTAAGTGAATAAAAAAGTAAAATGAATTCTCATTAATACAAGCGCTAATCAAAACCAGAACAAGCATAAAAACTTGCTCGGGAAACCAGAAAGCATTCCATCTCTTGTAACGCAAGGCATGACGAAGATAATAGAATCAGTTAGAGAGGGCAAAACTGGATTCACAATCGAACGTAGTATGGTTAATTACTCTGATTTTGGTAACAAATGACTTTAGTAGTAATGGGAGGGAGGGGGAGGGGATGAGAAGGGTGGGGAGGGGCTCAGGAACAATAGCCACCGGAGAATGGGCACCGCCAACTTCCCTCAACTTCCTAACCTAATAATTACAAATAATGAATATCTGATTCAATTGTCCGTTTGGAATGGAATATCAATTACTCCTATCGGTCTTTTATTCCGAGGGAGTTCTCAGGCAACAAAGACTGTTAGCGAATGCCTAGCACGATGACCCTTGTAAAGAAAATTGGCAACTGATGAGAGTGGAAGAAGGCGGTGCTAATATCGTCGAAAGGGTGCGCTCCGAATACAGCTGCTGCAACCCCCCCCCCCTAACCCTGGCCACTGTTCGGACCTCCCCCCTCCGATTTTTCCCCTCCCCCACAGGAAACTTTCGTCAATATCCAAGTCTTCAATAATGGGCAAAGTTGTCGACTAATAGATCCGCTACTCCAACTGCCATGAATAAGAAGGGAACAAAAAAAAAAAAAGAAAAGAAAAAAGACAAAGCATCGTCCTAATACCACCTTTATTGAAACTGATTCTGCAACCAAGCTCACCAATCAAGAAATAAATAGGTATTTAAGCTAAAATAAAATATATTTTATTTAAAAAAATAACACTTATTTTATTTTTTATTTATATCACAGTAATCTTATTTCTTTTTTTAATTTTATATTATATACAAATAAAAATAATGCACTAGTCAATATTATGGAGTAGGATTAATTGAGAGAAATAAAAATACTGGAATTTTCAAGTTCAAGGTCAAGTCCACTCGAAATGAAATCTTTAAAATATTATCAAGGAGTTTAATACATTTTTTCTTTTTAATTTCTAAAATGTTTTATAACTCTAGTTCTGAGTACTAATGAGCATTATAGGCTTTGCAAAAAGAAAAATCGAAGAAAAATCTATTGGTAGTGTAGTTATGTAGATTAACCATAGATTACTTCAGGAGTCTAAACTAATCTAGATGCCTCTTAAAATTCATTATACATATTATTGATTTCAAAAATATGTCTTTGTAAAAACGATTTTAAATCGTTTTTTGAACTGGCATGATAACTAATAAGGTATAAAGGGGGATCCTAAAAAAAATATACTTGTGCAATAATTGAAGCGTGGAAAAGCATAAGGGTATAAGTGCCTTAGGAAATTTTTACAGAAATGATGTGACTTATACCCTCTAGGGTGAACTACGTTCAGTGCTTACACCCATGCCATCTTCCATACGTTCATGAAGTCTTTTCTAACAGCAAAACATTACTTATACCCATTTCTGAAGAATAATTGTTATATGTGCCAAAATATAACAATTAAGCAAAAAAAAAAACTATGTTTTATTATTTTGGCACTTAGACCCTTATGCATTTCCACGCTTCAATCATATTTAAAAAAGTTCACCAATCCCATTACTTTTATCAGATATGCGCCTCTTTCCACCCAATATATGCGAAAATTGTTAATAAATGAAATACATTATTCCATCTCCGACCTCAAAAGAAAGCAATACATTTCTTCATTGAAAACTAGTTTTTGTTATCTATATAAATAAAGATGAAATTCTGTTTGTTTGTTTGTTCTTTATAGAAATCCGTACCGTTTGTCCTAAATTCTCCAAATTTCGCTCAGTGGTTCTTTCATACCAGGTGCGAACACCTGTCTATATTAAAACAGCATATCTTCAGCCGATCTTCAGCTGATATTCTTTATTGTTATAAAAATCGTTTTTTTCTCGCTTTACATTGGTTTTTACGAAAAAGTCTCACTTTATAGATTAAAAAAATGATAATTCTCCGGGTGAAACCGGGTGACAGTATTTAAATAATTATTGTATCATTTTTAAATGATTTTATTAGAAGATGAAAAACATGCCACGGCCGGGAATCGGACCCAGGTCTTCAGTATCTCCATCGCAGTGCTCTTATCATTGAGATAATCGTGGGGCCGGTCCCGGTTGTGTCGACCTCAACGATTCTACCCGCCTAGTCTAGACACACTGATAACCGGGGGCTGGACAAATATCAAAATGATAGGATCTAATTGACCTAACGTCATAGTTAAGCATAATGATTCCTTTCTTAGTTTTCTATGTATGTCCGAATCAAGGAGGAATCGACGTCAACACATCCTGTTCGAAAAAAATCAATTTAAAAGACTTAGTCCTAAGGATCGTAAAATAGTTCTGTTTACAACACAGAATTATTTTAACCAGATGTCTGCAACTGAATACGCAAAATCTTTATTTATAACGGACAGGGATAGTCAACCGCTAATTCACTCCATGGTACTCCTATATTAAGTGCAAAGGCATTTGAACTCTAGACGAGAACTAAAAAAAAAAATCACCCATGCAAGAAATTGAGAGCAGCCCACATTTAGACAGATTTTGCATACTTTTTTTTCTTTTGTAGGAATCAGATCTGTTTGAATCCAAAAAAAAAAAATGATGAGTATTGCAATACTTCTGTACTTCTTCATCCCCAGCTTCCTGAAGGGGAGGTGGGGGATCGGAGTGGTCGAGATATCTCAACAAAAGAACGAAAGTTTAATGCTTTTAAGTCTCGGAGAAGTAAGTTAGATTAGCAAGGATTACACCTGGCTGACCGAAAATAACTCCACACTGGAAGGGAGTCACTCTATTCACTGGAAGAATATTGAAGTTCTTGCATGAGCTAGCACGAGAAGAGTAAGAAGAATTCAGCTTGGCTCATAAAATCTATGAAGCTTGGCTCTGCGGCTTTGAAGCTCTTCACGGTATTTCTTCATGCGAACATTATGCCAAAGAGAAATAAATTGAGGAACAAATTAATCGCTGGATGAGAAATCGAAACTGGTCGAGAAAGCGACAAATCGTAGTGAAACAAAATTATTTGTTGAGATATAATGTCAAGTTTCTGTAACATCTTTTTGAGTATGTTTAACAATTTTTTTTTTAAACACTGTGAAGCATCCTAACATTTTTCGATGTTTTATTATTATTATTATTTTTTTTTACATTGGTCCAATTGAATATTATCTTAGGGCATGTATATATATGCATATCCATACAGAACTTTCTTATGGTCTAGGATCATGATTCATGTGGTATTTTCAATTTTCGAATGTGAGGTCCGTAAACCACTTGACGTTGTCTACATCATTATTTTGACCTTTTAGAGTAAGGGGGGGGGGGGGGTCAAAACTGAGGATTTCCCATATTCCGGTATGCAACAACAATTCCGTCCCTTCAACGGTTTCCCGTACCCTGCCACCTTAGCAATAATTATTCCTGTATAATCTTGGCGCTTGATTTAAATATACGTATACCAGCATAATGAAATCTATTAATTACAATTATTCATAATTGTATTTGAAGTAGATAAAAGTAAGGTATTATTGTATACTATTTATATCTCTAAAAAAAAAAAAAAAAATCATGAGTTATATGTATAACTAGTTAGAATAAAATTGTCACCGATTAAAAAAAAAACTATTTCTATTTTTGTTTTTGTTTTTTTTTCTCCATGGAACGGCCTTTTAAGTCCACGCGAATATCACTTTTACTTTCTCTCTTTCGATTTTCTTTTCTCCCAGTATCTTCTCATTATTTCCTTTCCTCAGCGTGCGTTTGCTTCCTTTCATTCGACCATAGAAACCTTGATTTCTTCTATTTTTTTTTCCGTATTGCTCTCTATCCAGGCAGTTTTCGTCTGTTATTTTCGATTTTCCAGTTTCCTCTCTTATTTGCTTTACATATCCTCCTACGCTATTGTATTCCCGGATTCTGCCAAAATTTTTCTTCTTTTAGCCTCCCTTGGTAAGAAGGGACTTACCGTGTGCCCGTAGAGTCCTAGTCGTCTTCTTCTTATTTCAGTTTCGAGGTTCTATATCTGGCTGTAGATTTCCTGGTTCGGTCTTAATCCGGGCCTTTCTGTGCTTTCTTGGGACCATAGATTATCCACAGGATCCTTCTCTCTGTTTTCAGCATTTTTTTCTAGTCTTGGGAGACACGTTGTCTCCATCCGGTACAAAATTACTGGTTTTATCACCGTGAGTTATTTAAATTTTTTTTATAAAAAAATATATTAATATTAATGGTGGTTTAAAACATAAATAAAACTAATTATAGATGTCTTATGTCAGATGTCCGTTAGTAGCAGAGAAATAGCACAATAGCAGATACCTATGAATGGTTAATGTTAGAAGATATTAATGATTGTTTAATTTTATATCATTATTTTTTTTTATATTAATAAAAAATTACTATTATTATTTTTATATTAATTCTATATTGGTCTTGAGGCTAAGAAATTAGTAGTTCAGTCTTTTAAATTTGATCCTTTATTGGCCTCACACTATTTTTACAATAGTTGGTTCAACGTTTCGGCACTAAGCCATTTTCAAGAAGAAGACCTAAAATTTAGAATTTCAATACTTTTGAACTCAATAAATTAAAATAAAAAACATTCAAGTGAAAATATATATGATTTTACCCACCTGTGACCACAATTTTTAAATAAATTAGGCTGACTACCCTTGTCTAAAATTAAAATTTTTATTACTAGTTAACAACTATTGTCACTATTGTTAAGAATCACAGTCAAATGGATTATTTTACCAGTCCCCTTATCCCCTCCAACCTGTAACCTCACTATTACTTAAATAAACAATTTGCAAAAATTTTTAAATTAAAATCATGATTAAAATTCTTACATTTTTTTTTATATTTCACTATGTATTAATTTTCTAAAATTTTTAAATTTCATAATAAAAAATTTTTTTTTTTTTTTTTTTTTTATATATATAAATTTCCAGACATATTACTTTTTATTTTTAGGACACTCAATTATTAATTTTACTTAAAATTTCCGCATAGTATTTGTTTAAATTTCTGGAGTCATTTTTAAAGTTTACTGTCTTATCAATATTTTCTGAAATTGACATGGCTTCAAGCATTCTTCTCTTATATACACTTGATTCCCTATGCATCACTTCAACTCCATCAAAATCAAATCTATGCTGTGTTTTATTTACATGTTCCACTAGACCTGTTTTTTTGTCATTTTTTTGTATATTTTTCACATCATTTTTATGTTGGTACATCCGGTCAGAAACATATTGCTTTGTTTCACCAATGTATATAGCTGGGCAATCCAAACAAGGTATTTTATAGACTACTTCGGATTGGTTTTTAACATTTATTTTATCTTTCATATTACTGTATATGTTGCCCACTTTATTTGTCGGCTTAAAACTTAAATTATATTCACTTACATCATAATCTTCAAAAGATTTTTTGATATTTTCTCCTAGACCCCTTATATATGTACATTTATAAAACTTTCTGACATTATTATTATATTTTATTATTTCATTTTTTACATGTCCTTTTATTTTATTATAGTTTTTTGCCCATACCTTTTTAATTAGCTTTAGAGGATACATATTCTCAATAAACATGTTAAATATATTTGTTTTTATTTCTGGGAGCCTCTCATTATCTGTAATTTTTATTGCTTTATTGATTTGGTTTTGTAAAATGTTATATTTCATATGGAAGGGGTGGCAAGAAAAGAAATTGAGTATTTTATTACTGCAACATTCTTTCTTAGTCCATGCAGTTATTAATCTGTTTTCCTTTCTTATAATTAATAAATCTAAAAATCTTATCTGACCTTTATCTTCTTTTTCTATAGTAAATTTTAATCTTTCATTATAATCATTTAATGCATTATGTAGTTTTTCAACTTCATTGTTTTTTATAATGCAAAAAATGTCATCAATATATTTAAACATAATTTTTACATTTATGCCAGATTTTCTGATTGCATTTTCTATTAACTCATTCATTATCAGTCCTGCCAGGCTTACTGATAAAACCCCACCCATTGGTAACCCATATAATTGTCTGTAAATTTCTGTATTATATTTGAAAATTCCATTTTCACAGCACA